>PVKV010009589.1:34323-80350 GCA_004027835.1 Alouatta palliata | reverse complement strand
GTTTTGATTACTGTAGCTTTGTAGTATAGTTTGAAGTCCGGTAGTGTAATGCCTCCAGCTTTGTTCTTTTTGCTTAGAATTGACTTGGCTATGCGGGCTCTCTTTTGGTTCCATATGAAGTTTAAGGTGGTTTTTTCCAGTTCTGCGAAGAAGGTCATTGGTAGCTTGATAGGGATAGCGTTGAATCTGTAAACTACTTATATCTATTATTTATTTGTGATACATTCCTTATCTCCATCAACCTGTGATATACTACATTTTAGAAATAGGTATAGAGTGTTATTGTTATTTATACTAATTCTTGAACCAGATTGTATAAATGTAATTATTCTTCTGTAATTTTTAAAGCTCAATATTATTTTTTGAGAGCTACCTATGCTGATACATGTATGTAGAGTTTATTGATTTTTTTTTACAATTTCCTAGAGCATATACAATAATTTACACATTAATTTCAATTTTTCACAATTACAAATAAGGGTGCAACGAATATCTTTGTCGTAGATGTGTAAAAATTTCGGTATAGTCTCTTTAAGGAGAAGAAAATGCCCTCCTTTCCTCTATTTTTTCCTTTCCTCTAGACAGAATGTGGACCTGATTTTGGGCCATCTTATACCATGTGGAAAGAAGCACCCTCTGCTTTTCACATGGATTAAAATACCTTTTATTTGTGTGATACCCATGGTAATACTGAGTTTAATGAAAACAGAAACTCCATTTATCTTACTGTTGAATTTGTAGCATATAATACTGTTCAGAGATCAATGAATACTTACTAAATGAAAATTCTATCCAAAAACATTAGGCAACATGTGATATGTATACCACAGTTTTGGCCAAATTATCCTCTAAAACTTCCTTGGGACAAAGAAAATATTATCCTAGAGTACTTTAAACTGGCAACTTACCTGAATTTAAATGTGGAAAATTTCAGAAAGTCTATACTTAATTTGTGCATGTCTCTTTCTCTGTTATTTTCACCCAAAAAATTGATTTAGCTGGTTATCTTTTTTCCTGTCCTTTGGTTTTCCTCTAGCCAATTTCTAAATAATTCAGGAATGAAAGAAAAGCTAAATGTGCCCTGAAATTTACTTATAGAAAAATATCCAATTTTATAACTCTTTTTTTGAAATAAGATTTAAATAGTAATCATTAAGAAACTGACTATAATATATCTCTGACTTTTCTTAGATATTTTCCCAGCAATGAACTTTCTTATGTAATCATTGGCATTAGTTAGGGAATGATGTTTATTCTGAAAGAAAGGTGACTTTTTACCATCTTATGTGCTCATTGTTACTTCTAAATCTGAGTAAATATAGACACAACTAAGACTTAATATGTTTATAATTTGATATATACAGATATACAATTGTATCAAATTATAATTATTTATAAAACATTTACATTTTATAAATATATAAAAATATTATAATTTAATATTCTATAAAATGTATAGAATAAATGTACAAATTTCTTTTTAAATGCTAGCTTTATGACTAGTATATAAAATTTTACCTGTAAAAAGAAATGGTTCAAAACGAATAGTATATTGCCATATCTTTTGTTGTAAAGAAGAAAAATAATGAAAATTCAGATCCTAAAAAATGACTAGCCAGTAATGTTTCTGTCATTATATGCTTTAATTTTCACAAAATAGTAAATAAATTGTCAAAAATGAAACCATGGTAAGTTCTGAAAATATCAATAGCACACATAGTATGTTGTATTAGTAAAACAAGTGTAATTTTGATTCTAAAACTTAATTATGACAATACATGGAAAAGAAATTATGACCTCATGTTGTTAATAAACATTGATGAAAGAAGTGTAAAATATTAAATATTAAACTTGGTCAAGTAATTTTATCTCACAAATGCAAAAATGGTTCAACAATACAAAAAAAAAACCTCAATTATAATTTTAATGGTGACATGGGGACGTTGAAACCTTGATGTATTTTCAGTTGGCACGTAAACCAGGAGCCAGCAATGTTACTCTTGGTGCATCTTTTCACAAAGTTTACTCAGGGCACATTTACTGGAATATTCAGTATAGCATTGTTTGTGAGGTTGAAGTGTTGGAGGCAACCCGGGTATCCTTCACAGAAAAGTATATCAGCAAAATGTAGTAGATAATTACCAGGGGGTATTATGAAGCACTTAGAAAAATAGGTTAGATGTTTACATAGTAACAGGGATAAAAAGTAAAAACAGTGCTGAGTGAAAAACAAGGGAAGTAGCATAATGTTGTATACTAGCACAATACTATTTTTCTATAATTTAGATAAATACACAAAACAGTAATAAAAATTTTACATGAGTGAAAAAAATAGGCAAACCCCAAACTCAGCATACGGTCTTATGTAAGTCAAGAGGAGCTGAAACTGTATAATGCTAATTAAAAAGTAACAGGAAGATACAGATGATGGATGGAATGAATAGACAGGCAGACAGGAAACTTGCATGATCTTAATCACTGACTTTAAGGTTCTAACCTCTCCTCCGCCTCAAAGGAAAAAAGAGTAACTCTAAATGTCAGCGGCAAAATATGCTGTATTTGCGATATATCTGGAGTGAAGTACCTAATCTTCATATAACTTTTCAATTGATATAAATTTAACATCTAACAAGTATAGAACTCAGCTTAATGTTGACTCTGCCCCACATGGCCATACATGAAATGGAAATGGTGACTTCTGAAACTGTCCAGTGTTGTAGCCATAAAACTGTTGTAATAGAGTTAAGAGGTATAATCAATATTGTGTCACGTGATTTTTATTTTGATGAGTTCCTTCTTTAGAAACCTTTGTTCTTTAAAGATGTTTTTCATTAACAAATGATGATAGGCAAAAATGAATTCATCTACAATGTGCTTCTTTATATTTTAATACTATCAAGTTGTTTGGAACATATAATATTTCATTGAAGATGACAGTTTCATTCATTTCACTTAAAAGTTTTCTATTTGTCATATTGTGACATTGTAATATATTTACCTGGGAAATTGATGAGTCTTGAATCTATTTATTTTAAAATATAGTTGTTCATACAGGTGGAACATTTTAGTAACTCAAATTACTCCAAACTAATGAAAAGTCCAGTAAACATAAGAAAACGGAAACTTTTTTTATTATTATTCTTTAAGTTCTACAGTACACATGCAGAATGTGCAGGTTTGTTGCATAGGTATACACCACCAGACAGGCCACGGTGTGTGATGTTCCCCTCTCTGTGTCCATGTGTTCTCATTGTTCAACTCCCAATTATGAGTGAGAAGGTGCAGTGTTTGGTTTTCTGTTCCTGTGTTAGTTTGCTGAAAGTGATGGTTTCCATCTTCATGTCCCTGTTATAGACATGAACTCATGCTTTTTTATGGCTGCCTAGTATTCCATGGTGTATATATGCCACATTTTCTTTATCCAGTCTATCATTGATGGGTATTTTGGTTGGTTCCAAGTCTTTGCTATTGTGAACAGTGCCGCAATAAACATATGTGTGCATGTGTCTTTGTAGTAGAATGATTTTAATCCTTTGGGTATATACCCAGTAATGGGATTGCTGGGTCAAATGGTATTTCTATTTCTAGATTCTTGAGGAATCACCACAGTGTCTTCTATGATGACTGAACTAATTTACACTCCTACCAACAGTGTAAAAGCATTCCTATTTCTCCACATCCTCTCCAGCATCTGTTGTTTCCTGACTTTTTAATGATTGCCATTCTAAGTGGCATGAGATGGTATATTAATGTGGTTCTGATTTACATTTCTCTAATGACCAGTGATGATGAGCTTTTCTTCATGTATTTGTTGGCCACATAAATGATTTCTTTTGAGAAGTGTCTTTTCATATCCCTTGCCTGCTTTTTGATGGGGTTGTTTTTTTTTTTTTCCTTGTAAGTTTGTTTAAGTTTCTTGTAGATTCTGGATATTAGCTCTTTATCAGATGGATAGATTGCAAAAATTTCTCCCATTCTGTAGGTTGCCTGTTCATTCTGATGGTAGTTTCTTTTGCTGTGCAGAAGCTCTTTAGTTTAATTAGATCCCATTCATCAATTTTGCCTTTTGTTGCCATTGCTTTTGGTGTTTTATTTGTAAAGTCTTTGTCTATGCCTATGTCCTGAATGGTATTTTTCTTCTAAGGTTTTTATGGTTTAATTCTTATGTTTAACTCTTTAATCCATCTGGAGTTAATTTTTATATAAGGTGTAAGGAAGGGGTCCAGTTTCAGTTTTCTGAATATGGCTAGCCAATTTTCCCAGCACCGTTTATGAAATAGGGAATCCTTTCCCCATTGCTTGTTTTTGTCAGTTTTTTCAAAGATCAGATGGTTATAGATGTGTGGCAATATTTCTTAGTCCTCTGTTCTGTTCCATTGGTCTATCTCTGTTTTGGTACCAGTACCATGCTCTTTTGACTACCGTAGACTTGTAGGATAGTTTGAGGTCAGGTAGCATGATGCCTAGAGCTTTATTCTTTTTGCTTAGGATTGTCTTGGCTATACAGGCTCTTTTTAATTCCATATGAAATTTAAAGTAGATTTTTCTATTTCTGTGAGGAAAGTCAGTGGTAGCTTCATGAGTATAGCATTGAATCTATAAATTACTTTGGGCAGTATGGCCATTTTTATGATACTGATTCTTCCAATCCATGAGCATGGAATGTTTTTCCCTTTTTTTGTTTCCTCTCTTATTTTCTTGAGCACTGGTTTGTAGTTCTCCTTGAAGAGGTCCTTCACATCCCTTGTATGTTGTAGTCTTAGGTATTTTATTTTCTTTGTAGCAGTTGTGAATGGGTGTGCACTCTTGCTTGGGCTTTTGTCTGTTGTTGGTATATAGAAATGCTTGTGATTTTCGCACATTGATTTTGTATCTTGAGACTGCTGAAGTTGCTTATCAGCTTAAGGAGATTTTGGGCTGAAACAATGGGGTCTTCTAAATATAATATATCTGCAAACAGAGACAATTTGACTTCCTCTCTTCATATTTGAATACCCTTTATTTCTTTTTCTTGCCTGATTGCCCTGGCCAGAACTTCTAATACTATGTTGAATAGGAGTAGTGAGAGAGGGTATCCTTGTTCTGTGCCAGTTTTCAAAGGGAATGCTTCCAACTTTTGCCCATTCTGTATAATATTGGCTGTGGATTTGTCATAAATAGCTCTTATTATTTTGAGATACATTCCATCAATACCTAGTTTATTGGGAGTTTTTAGCATGAAGGGGTGTTGAATTTTATTGAAAACCTTTCCTGCGTCTATTGAGATAATCACGTTGTTTCCACCAATACTTAGTTTATTGGGAATTTTTAGCATGAAGTGGTGATGAATTTTATTGAAAGCCTTTCCTGCATCTATTGAGATGATTACGTTATTTTTTTCATTGGTTCTGTTTATGTAACGGATTACCCTTATTGATTTGTGTATATTGAACCAGGCTTGCATCCCAGGGATGAAGCAGGCTTGATTGTAGTGGTTAAACTTTTTTATATGCTGCTGGATTTACTTTGCCAGTATTTTGTTGAGGATTTTTGCATCAATGTTCATCAGGGATATTGGTGTCAATTTTTCTTTTTTTGTTTTGTCACTGCCAGGTTTTGGTATCAGGATGATGCTGGCCTTGTAAAATGAGTTAGAGAGAATTCCTGATTTCCTCTTTTTCTATTGTTTGGAATAGTTTTGGAAGGAACAGTACTATCTCCTCTTTGTACCCCTGGTAGAATTTGGCTGTGAATCCATCTTGCCTTGGGCTTTTTCTGGTTGGTAGGCTATTAATTACTGCCTAAATTTCAGAACTTTTTATTGGTCTATTCAGGAATTTAACTTCTTTCCGGTTTAGTCTTGGGAGGGTATGTGTCCATGAATTTATCCATTTCTTCTAGATTTTCTAGTTTATTTGCATAGAGGTATTTATAGTATTCTCTGATGGTAATTTGTACTTCTGTGGGATCACTGGTGACATCTACTTTCTCATTTTTTATTGTGTCTATTTGATTCTTCTCTCTTTTCTTCTTTATTGGTCTGGCTGGTCTATTTTGTTAATCCTTTCAAAAAACCAGCTCCTGGATTCATTGATTTTTTGAAGAGTTTTTCATGTCTCTCTCTTCTTAAGTTGTGCTCTGATCTTAGCTATTTGTTATTTTTTGCTAACTTTTGAATTTCTTTGCTCTTGTTTTTCTAGTTCTTTTAATTGTGATGTTAGAGCATCGATTTTAGATCTTTCCCACTTTCTCCTGTGAGCATTCAGTGCTGTAAATTTCCCTCTCAACACTGATTTAGCTGTGCCGTAGAGATTCTAGTATGTTGTGTCTTTGTTCTCATTGGTTTCAAAGAACTTACTTATTTCTGCCTTAATTTCATTTTTTACCCAATATTCGTTCAGGTCAGTTTCCATGTAGTTGTGCAGTTTTGAGTGAGTTTCTTAATCCTGGGTTCTAATTTGATTGCACTGTGGTCTGAGAGATTGTTTTTTATGAATTTCATTCTTTTGCATTTGCTGAGGAGTGTTTTACTTCCAATTATGTGGTCAATTATAGAATAAGTGCGATGTGGTGCTGATAAGAATGTATATTCTGTGGATTTCAGGTGGAGAGTTCTGTACATGTCTTTTAGGTCCACTTGGTTCATACCTGAGTTCAAGTCCTGCATATCCTTGTTAATTTTCTATCTCATTGATATTTCTAATATTGACAGTGTGGTGGATTCATAAAACAAGTTCTTAGAGACTTACAAAGAGACTTAGACTCCCAAAAGCAAGTTCTTAGATACCTACAAAGAGACTTAGACTCCCACACAATAATATTGGGAGACTTTAACATAGATTTTTTTTTTTTATAGTTGTTTGACTCTAGTATTTCCCAAATTTCCTGCTGCTAAGAATCATCTTGGGAGCTTATTAGAATACATGTTCTTGGCTACTTCATAAAATATGGGATATTCAGTACAATGTGCAGGAATCAGTATTATTATTATTATATTTTTTTTGAGACAGAGTCTCACTGCGTCATCAGGCGCCAGGCTGGAGTACGGTGGCGTGACCTCGGCTCACTGCAACCTCCGCCTCCCGGGTTCAAGCAATTCTCCTGCCTCAGCCTCCTGAGTAGCTGGCACTACAGGCACGTGCCACCAAGCCCAGCTAATTTCTTTGTATTTTTAGTAGAGACGGGGTTTCACACCATGTTGACCAGGATGGTCTCGATCTCTTGACCTCGTGATCTGCCCTCCTCGGCCTCCCAAAGTGCTGGGATTACAGGCGTGAGCCACCACGCCCGGCCAGGAATC
Source organism: Alouatta palliata (assembly GCA_004027835.1). NCBI lineage: Eukaryota > Metazoa > Chordata > Mammalia > Primates > Atelidae > Alouatta > Alouatta palliata. Next base: position 73,071 of record PVKV010009589.1, on the reverse strand, counting down.
AGTATTTTTTAACAAGTTAGTCAAGTGATACCTGACCTTAGGCAACTATTCCATTAAATAGAACTTTTTCACTATGGATTCTGATATTCTATTTACTTTTTAATTTTTCTTTTTAGTAAATATCTAGAGAAAAACTTCCAATGAAAACTAAATTGTGAAAAAACTACAGTGTGTAAAAAAATGTGTTTAAGAAACATTTTTGCCTAATAGTCTGTATTATTTCCCCAAGGCTTAGGCTTCTCTTTCCCAGCTTCCTAGAAGTTACAAAATTCTTAATATAATTCATTTTTAGGAGAAAAAAATAGGTAGACGTTACTTACATTACTGAATCCTTGGTAAAATACTACAACAATTAAGATGAACAAGGAGACAATATGGTGGAGTATATTACAAAACCCCTCCAGTATAGGAATTTTATCTCTGTTGCTCACTAATGCATTTTTTATATCCAACCTAACACTTCATATATACTAGCCATTCCACAGATAGTGGATATAATAGTTGCCGTTTTTGTTTATAATACATGTGAATCAAAACCATATGATTTCATTTATAATTTTAGTTTTACAACTTACTAATCATAAAGAATAACAAATAGCTCAGTAGCCACTGTTTTCTTATCTAAAATAATGTAATGTCTTTTATCGCTACTTCAGAGGTAATAGAACTCTGATTATAAAATCAGGATGTGTTGGCACTTAGTGAAGCACATCAGTAATTAAAGGAGAGAAATATACAGAGGTAGAATTAAAATATCATTTACTCAGTGATTTCATTGAAATCTTGGGCTGAAAGTTGAATGTGAACTTTTAAAACAAGAGGTCAGGAACTCTAATCCATCTAAAAAGCTCTCTGTATAGTTAACTTGAATGTATTTTTTAATTACTATTTTCAGCCTTCCAGGAAATATTGATACAGTTATTCTCATAGTTTTGATTTTGTTTATATATTGTGCTTATAGAAATAAGATTGTGCTTATAGAAATATATAACATATTTATATATACATTTATATAAAATTCTATGTAAATTAAATAGAAATATAATTATATATATTTATATTTACATAGAGAGATGTACATATGTATACTCTCTGAAGAATATTACTGGTCATAATTGTTTTAATTCATCACCAGCAACAAAATCACATGAATAAAATGGTGTTATATTAATCAAATGGGATTTGATGTGTTGATTAAAAGTCTCATGTTTTGTAGCATGTTTCTTCTAAAGTTCCTAATTTGTCAGAACAGTGTCAAACAGAAGGCATAAAATAAAAATACAGCAATTAATTTATACTAAATTCTAGAATACGTATGTGTTTTCACTATCACTAAAAGACGACTAGCAAAGACAGAGTAGATGGTAATAATCCAGTAATCCAATTTCCCCTTGCTATCTCCAGAACAAGCTAATGAATAATGGAATCTCTTCAAGAAATAAATTGGTGCCTTTCTTTATTTCTATGCTGCATTTTATTTTTCTGAAATATGCTACGTGGCTCTCTATAGAGGTGTTCAATTTTGTTACTATTGCTTAAAGTATATTTTTTTATTGTACTTTAGGTTCTGGGGTAAGTGTGCAGATTATGCAGGACTGTTGCATAGGTAAACACATGGCAATGTGGTTTGCTGCCTCCATACCCCCGTCACCTACATCTGGCATTTCTCCCCATGTTATCCTTCCCCGACCTCCCCACCCCCTTGCTGTCCCTCCCTTGGCCCCCACCCCCCAACAAACCCCAGTGTGTGATGCTCCCCTCCCTGTGTCCATTGTGTTCTGATTGTTCAACACTCGCCTATGAGTGAGAACGTGCCGTATTGGATTTTCTGTTCCTGTGTCAGTTTGCTGAGAATGATGGTTTCCAGATTCATCCAAGTCCCTACAAAGAACATGAACTCATCATTTTTTATGGCTGCATAGTATTCCATGGTGTATATGTGCCACATTTTCTTTGTCCCATCTATCATTGATTGGCATTTGGCTTGGTTCCAGGTCTTTGGTGTTGTACACAGGGCTGCAATGAATATACTAGTGCATGTGTCTTTATAGTAGAACAATTTATAGTTTTTTGGGTATATACCCAGCAATGGTATTGCTGGGTTAAATGGAATTTGTATTTCTAGATCCTTGAGAAATTGCCACACTCTCTTCCACAATGGTTGTACTAATTTACACTCCCACCAACTTTCCAAGAGTGTTTCTATTTCTCTACATCCTCTCCAGCATCTGTTGTCTCCAGATTTTTTAATGATTGCCATTCTAACTGGTGTGAGGTGGTATTTCAGTGTGGTTTTGATTTGCATTTCTCTAATAGTCAGTGATGATAAGCATCTTTTCATATGTTTGTTGGTCTCATATATGTCTTCTTTTGAAAAGCGTCTGTTCATATCCTTCACCCACGTTTGAATGGGCTTATTTGTTTTTTCTTTGTAAATCTGTTTTAGTTCTTTGTAGATTCTGGATATCAGCCCTTTGTCAGATGGGTAGATGGCAAAAATTTTTTCCCATTCTGTTGGTTGTCATTTCACTCTAATGATTGTTTCTTTTGCTGTACAGAAACTGTGGAGTTTAATTAGGTCCCGTTTGTCTATTTTGGTTTTTGTTGCCAATGCTTTTGGTGTTTAAGTCACGAAGTCGTTGCCTATGCCTGTGTCCTGAATGATTTTGCCTAGGTTTTCTTCTAGGGTTTTTGTGGTGTTAGGTTTTACGTTTAAGTCTTTAATCCATTTGGAGTTAATTTTAGTGTAAGGTGTCAGGAAGTGGTCCAGTTTCTGCTTTATTTTACTAAAAATGCAGTTTGTGTATCCTGTTTTAGTGATTTTCCAATTTTATCTATTGAAAAACTCTTTGAGATATTCTTTTTCAGCAGTGGGGAAAATGGCCAAAAGGAAGCATTCAACATTATGCACGTAGATTGGTTTTGAGTTTTCTGTCTCATATGGGGAAAAGAATTTAAATGTAATTCATTTATTTACATATATGCAATAATGAAAATTTGTTGACTTCTCGTTGTGTACCAAACACTAAGAATAAGAGAAAGAATGATGAACAAGACAAACACAGTCAATATTCTCAGGGGACTCCAGCCAGAGAGGTAGACATTAAAGAAATTGTTAGACCAATAACTAAAATTGTGTCAGATGCCAGGCAGGGAAAAATATAATGTAGTATTATAATATGTAAAAGAAAAACCCATCATAGCCTTGGATATAGGGAAAAATAGAATTTAAAATAATATGGTTTCTGTTAGAAGTATGTCCAGGCAGACACTGCTGGAGATGGTAATTCTGGAGATGCATTCCTACAAAGTCCAGGGAAATGTTACAGTCAATCAATCAATAAATTAGCAAAACAAAACAAAACATTATCTTACTTTCATTTAAAATCCCAGTGTAGTAGTACCTAGAATTCTATAGACAGTTGTATTTTTCATCCCAGCCACGAGGTAAGGTAGAATTACTTTCATTGGGTTTCTGCTTCGTAGCACTTTCATCTATACTGTGCCTAAACCAATGATCAATTATCTGGCCTCGTTTACTTAACCTATCAGAAGCATTTGTTACTGTTGGCCACTCCATCCTTCCTAAATCACTTTATTTTTGAAATGTCTAATTGCCATTCTTACTGCTTTCCTCTGACCTTACTCACGGCTCCCTTTTGGATTCTTTGCCAAGTGTCCTCCTCTACCAGACCTGTAAACGTTTAGAGCTCCTGGGGTTCTGTCCTTGGCTTTTACTGTAGCTATACCGATTCACACACAAAGCAATCCCATAAATACCTGGAGGACACCAACCAATTGAAAAAAGTTGTATCTGGGCCAGGATGAGGGAGCTAGACTTTATTTCTTTGATTCTGGAAATAGCTCTTACAATTCGTAGGGAAGAGTTGGTTGTCCTGCCTGCTTCATGTCAACAAATAACCTTGTTCCATTTTGGCAAGTAGTAGATGTCTTAGAAAAAAATGCAACTTTGAAATCAAACCCACCTATATTCAAATACAGGCTCTATCAGTTAGGAAGCTATTGAGTATTGGACAAGTTACTTTCTTCTTCTAAGCCTCAATATTTTCATTAAAAAAATGATAACAATAATTACCTCATAGAATTGCTGTGAGAATTAAATGAAAGAGTGTTTGTGAATCATGTTACTCACAGGTATTCAGGAGACGTTCCTTTTCTTTATTCCATCAATACCTGCCTTGTTTTTGTGCTAAATTCACTGACCAGACAGGAGTTTGTGCTATAACACCATGCACTGAAATACAAACAGTTTTTTATTCAGTGTTGCTTCTACTGATTCTGTTAGCTTTATAAAAAGGGAGGAATTATAACACACAAAATACATAGTTGCTGGACCCACTAGGCTTACTATGAAATGCATATGCTGTCACTCTCCATCTATTTGCAAGGCATCTTCTAGGTATTTGGAAGCATTGGAATGTGCTTTGTAATTAAAGTTGGCACTGAAGCCCTATAAAAATTGCTGGAAGCAAATCACACTGCCATGTATGTACCTATGCAACATTCTTGAATGTTCTTCACATGTACCCCAAAACCTAAAATACAATAAAAAAAATTGCTGGAAGCGTACTTCACTGTCCTTTCCTTTTTGGTAGTATAGCTTCTGGAATGGGTTTCCCTCACATATAGTAAGAGGAACAAGGTTGTACAAACCAAAGTTGCATTTCCAACTCAAGTAATATCTCAACTTTACTATTATTCAATGAAAACAACATAATTTTGTAAATTGTAAAAGTATGTATCAAATAAAATTCAAAATGTGTTTTTGATTGATGGAACAAATGTCGTATAGATTTGGAATTTCAGTAGATTCCAGCACACTGACTTGCAAAGGGGTTTTATTAATTTTCAGTCCCTCCAGCAATCTCTCAAAGTGCCTTTTCTCCATACCTTGTCCATATACTGTTCTATCAAAGATGTCTTAGTCCTTTTGGGCTGCTATAACAAAATACCTTACATTGGGTAATTAATAAAAAAACATTTGTATGTGTGTGTATATATGTAAACCATTATTTTACATGTGTGTGTCTGTGTTTGTGTATGTATGTATATATGTTAATCTTTTGTCTATTATCATCAAAAGCCCAAAAGCCAGAGAGACTTGCCTATGCTAATCATAGTGCCCAAAGATATCTATTAACTGTTTTTAGTTTTAAAAAATTCAGTAGTTTCTGTATTTACCCAGTATGCAATCTAGCTTTCCTAGCATCATTTATTAATGACTATCTTTTCTTCAGTGTATATTGTTTGCAGCTTTGTCAAAAATGAGTCAGTATAAGTATGTGGATTTCTTTCTGGGTGCTCTATTCTATACCATTGGCCAGTGTGTCTGGTTTTATGCCAGTACCATGCTACCATGCTGTTTTGGTTACTATAGCCTTGTAATATGTTTTGAGCTCAGGTAATATGATGCCTCCAGCTTCATTCTTTTTTATTAAAATTGTTTTGGACATTTAGGTCTTTTGTTGCTCTACACAAATTTCAGATTGGTTGTTTTATTTATATGAATAATGTCGTTGTTTTCATAGGGCTTATATGAATCTTTAGATCACTTTGGGTAGTACAGACATTTAATATTAATTATTCTCATCAGTGGACACAAAATGTCATTCCAGTTATTTGCATCTTCTTCAATTTCTTTCATCAGTATCTTATAGTTTTCACTAAAGAAATCTTTGACCTCCATAATTAAATTTATCACTGTTTTATATTTTATAACTATTATACATTGGATTGCATTCTTGATTTATTTTTCAGATAATCTGTTATTGGTGTATAGAAATGCAACTGATTTTTATGTTGATTTTATATCTTGCAACTTCAGATAATCTGTTATTGGTGTATAGAAATGCAACAAATTTTTATATATTGATTTTGTATCCTGCAACTTTACTAAATTCATTTATTTATTGGTTCCAATATTTTTTTAATACAGTCTTTGGGATTTTCTGCATTTTTAATCATGCTTTCCTCATACAGGGATAAGTTGCTTTTCTCCTTTCCAATTTGGATATCTCTTTTTCTTGCCCAATTGCTATAGCTAAAACTTCCAGTATTGTGTTGAATAAAAGCAGTGAAAATGGACATCCTTATTTTTTCCATAACTTATAGAAAACGCTTGCAACATTTTCCAATTGAGTATGATGTTAGCTATGGTTTGTCATACATGGCCTTTATTGTGTTGAGGTATATTACTTTGGTACATAATTTAAGAACTTTTTATCATGAAAGAATGTTAAATTTTATAGATTTTTTTTCTGCAGCTACTAAAATAATCATAGTTGATTTTTTGGTTTTTGTCCTTCATTCTGTTAGTGTGATGTATTATGTTTATTGATTTGCATATATTGAACCCTCCTTGCATCCCTGGCATGATTCCATTTGGTCATAATGAAAGATCTTTTTAATGTTGTTAAATTTGTTTTGCTAGTGTTTTGTTGAGAGTTTTTGCCTGTATTTTCAAATAAATATTGGCCTATAGTTTTCTTTTTTTGTTGTATCCTTGTCTGGTTTTGATACCATGGTAATGCTCACTTCATAAAATGAGTTGAAAGTATTCCCACCTCTTCAATGTTTTATGATTAATTTGAGAAAAGTTAATATTAGTTCTTCCTTAAATATTTGATAATTCAGTGTTATTGGCAAATATTTATTAGCAGTGAAACCATCAGGTCCTGGAATCTTCTCTGATGGGAGAGTCTATTGTTACCTCAGTCTTGTTACTTATGATTAGTCTGTTCAGGTTTTTGGTTTCTTCCTGATTCATGCTTGGTAGGCTGTATGTGTCCAGAAATTTATACATTTCTTTTAGATGTTCCCACTTATTGACATAAAATTTTCATAATATTATCTTATTTATTTGTGTGAATCATTTGTATTTCTGTGGCATCAGTTGTTATGTCTCCTTTTATCATCTCTAATTACGCTTATTTGTGTCTTCTCTGTTTTTTGCTTATACTAGCTAAAGGTTTATAACTGTTGTTTATTTTTGAAAACCAAGTCTTGGTTTTGTTAATCTTTCATATTTTTAAAATCTTTATTTTATTTATTTTTATCTTTCTTCTGGTCTCTGTTTTTTTTTTTTCTTCTACCACTATTAAATTTAGTTTGTTTCTGTTTCTCTAGTTTCTTAAGGTGTACCCTTCTTGATGTAAGTGTTTATTGCTGTAACTTCCCTCTTAAAACTGCTTTTGCTGTATCCCATAGGTTTGAGTATTTTGTGTTTCTATTTTCACTTGTCTCAAGGAATTTTCTAATTTCTTCATTGACCCATTATTGTTCAGGAGCATGTTGTATAATTTATATGAATTTTTACAGTTTCCAACATTCCTTTTGTTATTGATTTTAGTTTTTTTCATTGTAATCAGAAATGATAGTGATATTATTTTGATTTTTTAAAATGTATTAAAGCTTCATCTGTAACCTAACATAAGATTTGTGCTGGAGAATGTTACAAGTGCTGTTGAGAAAAATTTGTATTCAGCAGCTTTTGGATGAAATTTTCTGGAAATAGCTTTGAATTCTATTTGGTCTTGAGTGCAGTTTAACTTTGCTATTTTTTGTTGATTTTCTGCCTGAATGATCTGTCCATTGATTAGAGTATTGAAGTACTTAACTATTATTTTATTGCACCAATTCCTTTAAGTCTATTAATATTTAATTTATGTATTTATTTTTTATTTTCAATATTTTTTTATTCACAAATAATTTTACATATTCATTATTAGTACATATTTTGATATGTACAATGTATAGTGATCATGTAAGGGTAATTAGCATGTCCGTCATCTCAAACATTTATTTATTTATTTATTTATTTTTATTATACTTTAAGTTCTAGGGTACATGTGCAGATTGTGCAGGTTTGTTACATAGGTATGCACATGGCATGGTGATGGTTTGCTGCATCCATCACCCTGTTATGTACATTAGTTATTTCTTCTAATGCTATATCTCCCCAGTCCTCTCACCCCTGCTATTAGGTGCTCTGATATTGGATGCATATATATTTAAAATTCTTGTATCTGTTTGCTGTATTGATCCCTTGATCCCTTTATCATTATATAATTACCTTCCTTGCTTTTTTTTTGACCATGCTTGACTTAAAGTCTATTTTATTGATATAAGCAAAGCTACTTTTTTCCCTTCTGTCGTCTTTTAATTTTGTTTTTTATTAAATTCTGGGATACATGTGCAGAATGTGCAGGTTTGTTACATAGGTATACCCATGCTTTGACGGTTTCCTGCATCCATCCCCCACATCATCTACATTAGGTATTTCTCCTAATGTTATCGCTCCCCAATCCTCCACCCCCTGCTATCCCTCCCCTAGCTCCCCAACACCCTGACAGGCTCTAGTGTATGATGTTCCCCTCCTTGTGTCCATGTGTTTTCATTGTCCAACACCCACTTATGAGTGAGAACATGTGGTGTTTGGTTTCCTGTTCTTGTTTCAGTTTGCTTAAAATGATGGTTTCCAGCTTTATCCATGTCCCTGCAAAGAACATGAACTCATTTTTATGGCTGCATAGTATTCCATGGTGTATATGTGCCACATTTTCCTTATCCAGTCTATCTTTGATGGGCATTTGGGTTGGTTCCAAGTCTTTGCTATTGTAAACAGTGCCACAATAAACATATATGTGCATGTGCCTTTATAATTGACTGTTTTATAATCCTTTGAGTATATACCTAGTAATGGGATTACTGGGTCAAATGGAATTTCTATTTCTAGGTCCTTGAAGAATCACCACACTGTCTTCCACAATGGTTGAACTAATTTACACTCCCACCAACAATGTAAAAGTGTTTCTGTTTCTCCACATCCTCTCCAGCATCTGTTGTCTCTGATTTTTTAATGATCGCCGTTCTAACTGGCATGAGATGGTATCTCAATTTGGTTTGGATTTGCATTTCTCTAATGACCAGTGATGAGCAGCTTTTTTTCATATGTTTATTGGCTGCATAAACATCTTTTGAAACATGTCTGTTCATATCTTTCACCCTCTTTTTGATGGGGTTGTTTTTTTCTTGTAAATTTGTTTAAGTTCCTTTTAGATTCTGGATATTAGCCCTTTGTCAGATGGGTAGATTGCAAAAAAAATTTTTCCCATTCTGTTGGTTGCCTGTTCACTCTAATGATAGTTTCTTTTACTGTGCAGAAGCTCTTAAGTTTAATTAGGTCCCATTTGTCTATATTGGCTTTTGTTGCCATTGCTTTTGGTGTTTTAGTCATGAAAGCCTTGCCTATGCCTATGTCCTGAATGATATTGCCTAGCTTAGGTCTTATGTTTAGATCTTTAATCCATCTGGACTTAATTTTTGTATAATGTGCAAGAAAGGGATCCAGGTTTAGCTTTCTGCATATGTCTAGCCAAAGAATTTCTTTAGGATTTTTCTTATAAGATAGGGCAAATTTGAGTAATTCCCCCAGCTTTTGTTTGCCTAGGTAAGTTCTCTCTCTATATTTCCAGGATAGCTTTTCTTGTTACGGTAGTCTTGGTTGGCCAGTTTTGGTTTTATTTTTCTTTCAGCACTTTGAATACCATATTCCACACTCACTAAGAAATCCTCTGAAAGGTATACTGGAGCTCTTTTGAATGTGATATAGTTCTTTGCTCTTGCTGTTTTAAATATTCTTTGTCTTTTGTTGATAATGTGATTATTTTTTGCCTTGAGAATTTCCTTTTTTGGTTTAAATATGGTTGGCGATCTCTGTGTTTCCTGTATCTGAATACTATCATCTTTCTCCAGATTTGAGAAATATTCAGCCATTATTTCCTTAAATATGATTTCTAGGTCTTTTCCCTTCATCTCTGTCAGGAATTTTTATTAATATTTTGCAGAACTTAATTCACTTGATGGTATCTCATAATTCTCATAGGTCTTCTTTACTTTTTTATTCTTTTTTTCTTTTATCATCTATTTCACATATTCTCTCTTCAAGCTTGTTAATTATTTTCTTCCTTTGTTCAAGTCTACTGTTGAAGCTTTCTAATGAGTTTTTCAGATCAGTTACTGTTTTCTCTATTTATTGTATTAAGTATTATATTCTTCACTTGTAAGGTTTCTACTTGGTGTGTTTTTATTTGTGTAAACACTATTTCTTTGTCGAATTTCTCATTTTATTATTGGATTATTTTCCAAATTTCATTAGTTTTTCTATCTATATTTTCTTCTGATCCCCCTGAACTTCAAGGAGATAATCTTACGTTTTCTAACAGACATTTTATAGATCTTCAATTCTGTGCCCATTGCTGAAGCTTTATTGTTTTCCTTTGGTAACGTTATATTTCCTTGAGTTTAACAATCCTTACATTGATGCCTGCACATTTGAGAAAACAGCCACCTTGACCAACTTTTGCAGTATTCTTTGGTGGTGTTAGACCTTACTGCTTAGTATCAAAACTTAATCCTTTGCTTCCAGTTCTGGGGAGAATTTATAATGAGCATGGAACTAAAACAATACACTGGAGCTGAACTGCTGCCCTACCTTGCTTTCCTGGTCTGAGGAGGACTTATACTGTGTTTTGAAACGTAAATACTACACCAGAACTGAATTACTGCTCTGCCATTATTTCCCTGTTTGGGGAAGACTTATAGAGAACACACGAACTTAAATACTATACCAGAATTATATTGTTGCCCTGCTATTGTTTCCTGTTCTGATAAAGACCTTATTAAGTGGCACCAAATCTTAAATCCAACATTTTAGTTTTTTCTAGGCCAAGGCAAAGATTCACATGAGCATCTGGGTTTGTAAAAATTGTGGCCAGGGTATTGGGCCTTCCTGTGTATTTTATCTACTGTAGCTGTATGGCTCCACCCAGTCTCCTTAGTGTGGCATCCATGCTGATTAGAGAGAAGGATAGCTGCCAAGTTCTGTGTGCCAGTCACTGTGATAAGAGACCTGCTCTTTGTCCTATTTACCCCAGTGATTGAGCCCTCCTAGCATTCCCAGTGCTTCCAGTGGGATGGAACTGGAGTTGGCTTCCCATGAAGATTATCAGACCAGTGGGTGATTGAATATCTACATCTAATGCTCTTCTCTCATTTCATAAACCACAGGGCTAGAAAATTTCTCTGCAAATGGTATTATGCCAGCTTGGAGGAGGAAGTAGCACAGACTGAAATGACTATTTCTCCTGCTGGTCATGGTTTCTCTCGATTGTGTCAGTACAAGAGATTTCTCCACTACTCCCCTGAATTCTGCTGAATTCAGTGTGGTTTTCTTGTTTTGAATAGTTTAAAATTGTATTTTTATGGGAGTAGTAATACAAGGGAATCCTATCTTCCACTGTCTTGCTGACATAACTTCTCTCAGTTTTTTTTTCTATTGCAGGTTCACAAAAATGGAGCTATATAACCACAACATCACTTTTAGATATGTACATCCTTAGGAGCTACTCAATAGCTAGTGAATTAGAAACTCTTGAGGATGGGGTCCAACATTCTGTGTTTAAACAAGTCCTCCAGGTGGACTCTAATGATTGAAAATCACTGATCTTATGTATGACTCAGACGAGTAAGGGGACAGTTAAAATGTGGACAATGCTATAAGAGAAAAAAAAGTGTTCTATGAGCACGTAGGAGGTTCACATAATGCACTGGGGATAGACAGATCGTGAAAGGCTTTTAGGATGAGAAGAAGGCATATAAAGAATAGGTAAGTTAAGTGGGAAGCGTAGGGTAAAGAAGGATGGGGCATGGTGATAGACAAAGGGCCTGAGAGAGTATTACAAATAAGGAAAAGTCCCACAAATGCAAAATCTCAGAGGTGGGAGAGGGTTGATGCCTTTCAGAGTTGAAAACTGAAGCAACCATAATGAATCACAGTGCTGAGCTAATGATAAGGTGTTTTTTGTTTGTTCGTTTGTTTGTTTGTTTGTTTTTGAGGGAGAGTTTTACTCTTGTTGCTGAGACTGGAATGCAATGGCACGATCTCAGCTCACTGCAACCTCTGTCTCCCTAGTTCAAGTGATTCTCCTTCCTCAGCCTCCCGAATAGCTGGGATTGCAGACACGTGCCAGCATGCCCAGCTAATTTTTGCATTTTTAGTAGAGATGGGGATTTGCCATGTTGGCCAGGCTGGTGTTGAACTCCTGAACTCAGGTGATCTGCCTGCCTCGGCCTCCCAAAGATCTGGGATTACAGGTGTGAGGCACCACACCCAGTCCTAATCATAAGGTTATTATCCAGGGTGAAGATATCACAAGTCATCTGATACTAGTAACAGTGAAAGTTGTAGGGACTGCAAATTATTTCCTTTTACTAGTGACAAATAAGGCTAAAGAAGAAAAGAGATGTTTTCTGAACCAAGTTAATGGGTATAGATTTGTCCTGAAGGATATGTGGAGCCACTAAGAATTTTAAGCAGGGGCATGACATGATCAGATTTGTGTTTGTAAAAGTGTATCTGACTATGGAATTGAGAAGTAATTGGAGGAGTGAGAGAGGAACCAAGGAGAACAGCTATAACAATAGACTGTTTGGGTAATCTGTGTTAAATTTCTTGATTTTCTCTTGCTAAATAATTCATTTACGAAAATATGCACCTTTTTTTTTTGGCGTACATAGAATAAAAATAATGCATACAGAAAGATTAAAGTCTTATGTCTTAAATAAGGGTTTCCATTTTTAAGATCCTGAGCAATCACAGGTATTTTTTAAAAAGTAAAAAGAACTAAGAAGCAATTTTCAGTATATTAAAAAGCCCAACAAGTGTCATACATTTGCACAAATGCAAATTAAAAATTCATGGTTTTCTTTTTAATTTGGGGTGAATTATGTCAACTCATTATAGGCACTTTAATCATTTAGTGCTGATCGGAAACTCTAGCTTGACCTTTACCTATTGCTGGAGAACAGAAACAAAATAAAATGAGCTTTTTCCTTAGTAGGTGCAGTATGAAAGAAAAAAAACAATGAAATCCAATGGTAAAAAATAAATGCATATATCTTGATAGTTGAAGATTACAAATCATGACATTTAATATATTATATGATGTAGCTGAACCCAGATGAATTATGTAGTCACCTACGTATTTATTAGACAGAAAATGACCCCCCAAATGAAAAATTTAATTGCTTACATTTTGATAATGAAAATAGCTTAAGTTTTGAGATAGTCATACTTTATTTGTAAGTAATTACACCCAGAGCTGCTGTGAGAGTGAAAAGTTATCCACCAATACAGCCCAGAGATGTCAGATTTTATCTCAATTCAATTTCGTTGTTCTCAGATGTAAGGAGCTACTGGGGTTTATTGTTATTTTGTACACATTTAAATTCAATTTAGAATCATCTTTTAAGTGACAGCTTCTTTTGTAAACTGACCGAGCTGAAGGACGGTAAGACTTGATTTTAGTGACTTTTTTTGTTGGAGCAAACTCACGCAAATCTAAATAAGACATCCTTTGCCCACTTTTTGGTGGGGTTGTTTGTTTTTTTCTTGTAAATTTGTTTAAGCTCTCCATAGATTCTGGATATTAGCCCCTTGTCTGATGGGTAGATAGCAAAAATTTTTTCCCATTCTGTTGGTTGCTGGTTCACTCTGTTGATAGTTTCTTTTGCTGTGCAGAAGTTTTTAAGTTTAATTAAATCCCGCTTGTCTATTTTAGCTTTTCTTGCCATTGATTTTCATATTTTAGTCATGAAGTCCTTGCCCTGCCTATGTCCTGGAAAGTGGGCAAAGGATATGAACAGACACTTTTCAGAAGACATTTATGCAGCCAACAAACATATGAAAAAAAGCTCATCATCACTGGTCATTAGAGAAATGCAAATCAAAACCACATCGAGACACCTCCTCACGACACTTAAAAAATCATTAAAAAATCAGGAGACAGCAGATGCTGGAGAGGATGTGGAGAAATAGGAACGCTTTTAGCCTATTGGTGGGAGTTAAATTAGTTTAACCATCATGGAAGTCAGTGTGGCGATTCCTCAGGATCTAGAAATAGAAATATCATTTGACCTATCAATCTCATTACTGGATATATACCCAAAGGATTATAAAACATTCTACTATATAGATGCATGTGCACGTGTGCTTATTGTGGCACTGTTCACAATAGCAAAAACTTGGAACCAACCCAAATGCCCATCAGTGATAGACTGGATAAAGAAAATGTGGCACATATACACCATAGAATACTATGCAGCCATAAAAAAAGATGAGTTCATGTCCTTTGCAGGAACATAGATGAAACTGGAAACCATGATTCTCAGCAAACTGACACAAGAACAAAAAAACAAGCACCGCATGTTGTCACTCGTAAGTGGGTGTTGAATAATGAGAACACACAGATACAGGGAGGTGAACATCACACACTGGAGCCTAGGAGGTTGGGAAGTAGGGGAGGAATAGCAGGGGTGAGGGAATTGGGGAGGGATAACATTAGGAGAAAGAAATACGTAATGTAGATGACGGGGCAATGGATGCACATGTATACCTATGTCACAAACCTGCACTATCTGCACATATACCCGAGAACTCAAAGTATAATAATTAAAAAAAAAAAGACATCTAAAACCTTTATGGAAAATAGTGATCCATTATTTAAGGTTCATGTTAGGCCACTAGAAGTGTAATATAGTACTGGTTGTACTTAAGATATTCCCATTAAATGACTTAATGAACCTTATTAAATGTAATTTGTATCTAGATACTGCCGGTAACACACTTATCTAGTGACTGATTCTCATTGATCAATAGCTATGTGAATTAGAAAACTATGAATGAGTCTAATTATAGTATGGTAGAGTTACTGGTAGATGGATATAAAAACAATCAAACTGCGGCATAACCACTGTGCGGATGAATGCTTTTCCATATGTTGATGCTGACGCTAGCACTGTGTCCACAGCAACAGCTCTGATTAGATTGCAAAGAATCTAAGATTGTACAGCTCAACTGCCATTCCAATTTTGACAGCCTTTTCCTCTTTTTTGCCATGTAGAGAAAGAAAGTTCTCCCCATCAGATCTGCAGAGCTGCAAACTCAGCCGCAGGCTTGGTCTGTTTTCATGGTCCTCTCAGTCTTTTCCTGTGTCCTTTCTGTTCCTGTCTTGGCTGAATGCCAGTTCCCCACTGAGATCCTGTTCTCTTTATAACTCTTCCTCTCTGGCCAGTTGGTCCTTTTTGGAGGCTAAGTTCTTTGTATCCACTGGAAGTCTCCCTCTTATTTTCATAGTACCTTGGGGAAGGGTGTTTCTCTGATTATTACACATGGTCCTTGAATTTAAAGTAGTTTTCCTTTTTTAAAAAACCATTTTGTTGAGGTATGATTCATATATCTAAGAACTGTATATGTTGTCTACACAACTTGATGAATCTGGGGATAAATATATACCCATGAAAGCATCACCACCATCAAGGCCATAAACATATCTATCACCTCCCAAAGTTTTCTTTTTATTTGCCCAAATTAATTTGACTTATGTTTATAAGGTATCTTTTGCATTACCTAGGAATTTGGCATAGCATATAAGACCATATTGATTTATGATTTTGTGTGTTAACTATGAGTCTTGGAGACTCAGGATTTATAATGAGGAGTCAGAGTCTTTCTAGTTGGCCCTCATGTGACAAATTTCCTAGGCTCCTCACTTGCAGTGATCCCCACTCAAAACAAAAACAAAAACAAACTTGACACAGGAAACAGTCCCACTTTGTGAACACTGTATATTCTTTAGAACTTTTTTAGTTATACTGTGCCCTCCTGGAGGTTCAGTGTCTTACTCAGTTGTGAAAACATCGTAGTTTTTATAAGGGAAGGAAAGTATATCATTTTCAATTCTCCATCTTGAAGATACCTAGAATTATGTTAACTTTTATAACCTTTGCAGCACATTGGGAAAGAGTGTTCCAGGAGAGTTTGCGATTGTTTAATTGTTCCACAGAAAAAGAGCTATTTGGGATTTTGCTTGGATATATTATTTCATGTCCTATTTTTATTAATGACTCCCTTTAAAATACAGCATCTCTGTTAGATGAAGAGGCCTTATTTTTATTTTAAAAGCATGTGTTTATTATGTTTATTCTGTTTTTTAGAATTCATTGTAATGTTTCATCTACATATAATTTGGGTGATGCATTTTGTACTTGCTATATAACGGATATATTTCCATAACGTGGCAAAATGTTTTTGAAAACCTGGAAGCTTAGGGTATTTATATTCAGCTTTCTTCAGATTTTCCTTATGGCTTTACAGATGTGGATTTTAATCATGCTTTGTACTTTACCTGTGATTCATTGTTTCCAGCCCAATTTTAAATCACCAGTATAAAAAGCATTCCTACCTAAAAACGCTTTACTTATGTGCATATGAACACACATACATCCATCTATATGTGGTACATTTAACCCAGTGTAGTTTTTTGTTATTATTTTTTGATACCTTAGGTTTACAAGGTATGTGTGCCACAATGGTAAATATTATCTCTTAAGTAATATTTTTTAAAATTAATTAACTCTTTGACCCAGGCTATTGACAGTAATTGAGAAAATCAGGGTTTGCCAGAAGAAACAAATCTGATGTACTGATGGAAAAAAAAGAACTCTCAGTTATTTTTTTATTAAACATCATCTTGGCAATGAATGGTGTTTTGTTAATGCAGCATTTTTCTGAAAAACAGCTAACCTATCTTTAAAGCGTATTTGAACAGCTCTTTAGGTGCATGGAATACCCTCAGTCCTCTGGTGACTACAAGGCCCTAACGTCCCTTGCAGCAGAACAGGATACTGTTCCTTAAGAGCCAGTTAGACCAGGAGTTGTTGAGCTCTCCTACAACTAGCTCCTCACAGGAAAAGTCATTATCATTGAACCTCAGGGGATGCAGTGACCTTATGATTCATATAATTTAATTATGCATAATATCAGACAGATTAACGACATGATTATTTATTAATATAAATCTGTTAATATTAAAGTTGTATTCATATTAAAATAGTTTCTCAGAAGCTATCAGAACAGAAAGTACCAATAAAACATAAGAAATATGCCAACCCCTACACCCTTTATATTCCAAGCCAACCAAATAGTTCTTCCAATGTATGGCTCAGATGTTCCTCTAAACACAGTTTTTCTCACTATAAAGGTAGTAGTCTCCCTGCTATTATATTTACATTTTCCAGTCCTACCTATTCATAAAGGTTTAATGTAAATGTCATCTTCTCTATAACAAACTCTTGATAGATTTAACAGTAAATACTTTCTCCCCACCCTTAACTCCTATTTGGGAGTTTGTTCCACTTTATGTTAATGTTAATTTTTGCAAGTCTTAGCTTTCCTACTATGCCCTTTGAAGGGAGAATCTGAATTTGATTCATCTTTGAGAATCATTTTCTTGCTCCTATCCATACGTAGTACTTTCCATAAGGTATCTGCTCCATAAATACTGATAGAATGAATGAATCAAAAATCTTTAAAAGTTTCTAGACAGATAAGGCAGATGATTCAACAAATTATAGCATAATAAATGATGCTTTTATCATATCCTTCATTCTGGAGTCCATTATAGCACTTAGTCTCAGTTAAAACTAAGGCACTTGTACTTAGACTGTAGACTGAGCCAAATCAGTTCTGTCCCATAGAATTTTCTGTGATGGTAGATATATTTTATCTGAAATGGAAGCCTCTAGCCACATGTAGCTGTTGAGCACGTGAATTGTACCTAGACCAATTGAATTACTGAATTTTACACTTTATTTACAATTATTTTAAACTTAAATAGTCACATTTGGCTAGTGGCTACTGTATTGGAAAATGTAACTGTGGAACTCAGAACAAATAGTGATGTTCATACTGTATTAAAAAACTTCAGCTGAGCTGCAGCTAGGGTCCACGAGGGTGAGGCTTTCAGGGTCATGCAAGTACATCGTTGACCCTTAAATTCTGCAATCAAGGACACCTCATTTGCCTCACCCTAGTCTCAACCATGCATTTCAGAGATTACTAGCCAGACTTTCTTACCACTGACATGTTACCCTATGTTTTTAAGTCCATGTTAAGCCATAGATGGCACTGGGCCACTATTATTGACTATTGAACAGTCATGTTATCTGAAGAATGAATTGTTCACAGCTCCAATGAAATATGTTGTCTGATACAGTGAGAATTATGATGTTTTCTTTTATTCCTTTCCTTTCCCATAGAAGCCTTCTAAGTTATCTAATCTTCTTTCTGTAATTAAATCAGATGTTATCTCCTCTATGAAGTGACTCTTGGTGCTTTGTATATTTTTTCTCCTGACAAAAGTGTTGTAGAAATGTGAAGTGTTAGCTCTGTAGAAATGCCACAACATGTGAGTTACGACACAGAAAAACTCAACAAGTGCTATTAGGTACAACCAATGAGACCCCAAGAAACCAATGCGGTCTGCTATTTCTTACCGCCGTTAAAAATACAAGGAGAATTGTTTAACTTCACCGTGCCTCAGTTTCCCCACCCCACAACATGGTGATGCTGACACCGAATTTATGTTAATTTTCATAAGTAGTATTTCATGAGTATCTGCTACATGCCTGATATTTGCACTATCGGTCATATAGCAGAATAGACCCAGCGATTAAATAAGCAATTGCAATAGATGTCTATCATGACTGCAAAGCTCTTGTTTTAGTAAATGAAATAGAGTAGGCACTCATTAATTCCAGTGATATCCTTTCAAATGTTAGAGCTGAGGACTCTATTTCACAAAGTCCAAAGAGCAAACATATTGGTAGGACATAACCATGTTAAACAATTGTGGATAAATTTTACCATAGCTTGTTGGTAAAGAAAGAACCATTAGAATAATCTCCTCCATGAAGTAATGATTTGTTCAAGTATAACTTATAAGATCTTTCAGAGTTAAAAATGAGAAGAAAAAATACATTTTCTCTAGTTAGCACAATTGATAAAATTAAACATCCCTGTGATTTGATAGCTACAATTAGAATATAGAAATAGACCTTCTGGGATCAAAGACAGTTAACCAAAAAAAAAAAAAGTTGAATGATAGAGGACATCAGTTGAATAAGATTTTGCATTTTAATTTCATGTTATTATTGGTAGTTTTGAACTGTGATTATGTGGGATAAGGTTAATTTGTAGACTTTCTCCCACAACAAAACACTGCCTTTGCTGAAGCCATTTTGTTTCTTTACTTGCTTATTGCAATCCAGCATAACAGCCACATTTCCAATTAAATTGGTAATTGGCTATTTAGATCACTGTTCCCCGTGCAACACTAAACATGCAAGTAATGATTCAGGCATTAATAAGAAGTCACAGAATTTTAAAAATGCACCACAAATTTTATATCTACCTAATGAATTGGTAAATCCAGAAGGAAATTCCAGTTAGATGCTCTCAGCTATAAAATTAAAGATAGGGATGAACAAATCATGGCCTCCCTTTAGTTATTTACAGATGAGTTATCTAGTTGAAAAGGTTATTCGGCCGTCTTTTCTATATTTTGTTTATCACAATTTCACTGACATTATTTCACCAATGCGTGGATAAACAATGAAGAAAAAATGACACTCAGATTAGTCAGCTTGCATGCCTAAAAAGGGTTTGTAACTTTGTTGAGCCTGAGATAGTGAGAGAAACCAAAAGGGTATGTGGGCCTATCTGTGCTCTTCTAATTATTCATCTCACTTGTCTCTAGTGTTTTTAAGAAAAATGAGAGTTGGCTGTATTAGACTCTCTGGTTAGTCAAGGATCCTCAGTTTAGTGTTGACTACCTACTCTGCTCATGTTTTTAAGGGTGTTCAGAAAAAATAGGCCACATTGGTTTCTTAGGAGCTTATTGGTTGTACCTAAAAGTGTTACTTGAGTTTTTCTGTGCTATAATTCACATACTGTGGGACTGCTATCGAGCCAACACTTGGCATTCCTACAACACTTAATGTTTTCTTAGTACTTTTATTAACTGTTCCCATCTCTTTCTATGCACAGATTGGGGAAAAAGCCAATATGGTGGCTTGCTACACCTATTCACTTAGCGTCAAATTGAACGGATATCCAGTCCCTTTCTTGACCCCCTTTAGTCTGGCTGTTAAATATTCAGAAATAGTCATTTTAAGAACAGCAAGGCCCTAGGGACTGTGTGTTGTTGCTAACCCTGAGATAAATTTTGGAATCCTGAATCACCCTCAAGTGATTTAGTTCACTACATAAAATCAGTAAATACCTTATAATGAAATAGAGACACTGAGACATATATATTAAATGTCCTTCTTTTCATTAAGCCTAGGAAAAATTAGGACTTGAAATTTTTAAGTTCCCTTTCAATTCTAAAACTCGCTGACAATGAGCAGTCTTCCCTGACAATGAGCAATCTGACAGTGACATCATGATACGATCATGTCTGCCACTGCTTCGGTGCCAACTCACATTGAATTGCCCTTTTCTGCCTCTTCACTTTCAGACTAGTTTTGATAAAACACAGATATGGTGTTTTGTAGCTGATCATTCAGATTTCCAATCTGACATGTTGTCATATTTTTATTTATAGATTTTGGTTTACAAGTCAGCACTCCAGAGAGATTTCTGGTTTTTTGACCTTCACTAAGGGTCTCTTACATTCAAATAATATCTGAATATGGTCCAAGTATCTGATTTTCTCATTTATATGATAAAACTATTTTTTAAAAAAATCTCAATGAATTATAATTCTAAAAGTTAATATATCATTCGTTAAAATATAACTTTTTTACTAATTTTAAACTTAAAAAGATTTTAATTGACATGAAATCATATGCATTCTGTACAACATTTTATTTTGAAGTATATGTACATTGTGGAATGACAAAATATAGCTATACTTTATGCATTTCCTCACGTAGTTAATGATTTTTGTTGTGATTATATTGACTCTCTTAGCACTTTTCAGGAATGCAGCATATTGTCATTAACTGTAATTACCATGTTGTACAATCGATCTTGTGAACTCATTTCTCCTATCTAACTGAAATTTTGTATCGTTTAATCAAGGTCTCTACAACCCATCACCCAAACTCCCACCTCTGCCAACCATTCCAGCCCCTGGTAACCATCATTTTACTCTCTGCTTCTATGAGATCAACTTTTTTAGATTCCATATGTGAGTGAAATCATGTGGTATTTGTCTTTTTATGCCTGATATTTCATTTAGCATGACTGGAATGATTACCAAACATTTGAAGGAAATGTATAGAATGTAAGCTCTTAGATCCATTTAAACAGTTGCGCTATCTTCCCGAATTCTTATGATCAACGTAGCACCCCACTGAGTTCCCAAGGTGAATAAAGCGGTGATACCCAACTCATCTTGAGACTTTTCTGAATGGCCTGAAGCTTAGAAGCAGTTCTTACTTCAGTAGTTTATTGTGGTTAAGAAACTTTATTACAGAAAGTTTTAATGTGATATAATTAAAAGCCTTGCCATTCTGTTTGGTTTCTCTAATCTTATTTCCATGTGTAATTTTTGGATATTCAGGATTTGTTTATGGCTTTACTACAGCTTTGAAATAAAATACTCCTTAATAATGGTAATATATGTGTATCCCAGTGGAATACTATTGAGCCTTAAAAAAGAGGGTTATCCTGTGATTTACAGCAACATGTATGAACCTGGAGAACATTATGTTAAGTGAAATAAGCCAGGCACAGAAAGACAAAGACTGCATGATCTCACTTCCACTTATTTGTGGAATGAAAAATAATTCCACTCAACAAAACTGTTAGTAAAGTCATGGTAACCAGAGGCTGAGGGAGAGGAGATTGGGGAGACGTTGGTCAAAGGACACGAATTTTAGTTAGAAGGATAAAATTCAAAAGATGTATGATACAACATGTGACTATTAATAACAATATTTTGTATGTTTGAAAATTGCTGAGGGAGTAGATTTTATGTGTTCTCAGCACAAAAAAAGCATTATAATATGGGAGGTAACGAATATGTTAAGGCTGTTTTTACCAAGGGGCACCTGCAGGCCCATACCAAGCCACCCTCAGTAGCCCCAACCCCAGCCTCCCTCCCATGCTCCTCAGCTCCCAAAGTCTGGAGGGGCCAGAGCAGCAGGGTGCTGGCATTTCAGCAACACCCGCCACATGCAAACACACTGCCAGGTCATAACAGTGCCCAGGCTCAGCCTCAACTTTGCTTCAGAACTGGAGCAGGCACCAAAATCGGGAAGAGGCCAGGAAGTGGGTACAGGCATTTCTGAGCCTGCAGAGGAAGGGAGGCCTTCCAGGGCCCCTAAGCTCAGGAATGCTCAGGTCTGCAGCTGCGCCCAGGTGGGTGGGACTCCCATCCCTCCAACTTGGAAGGCTCTGGGGCTTCTACCTGTTCCCAGCTCCTGCTAGCTCTGTGGAGCATGCAGTCCTGTCTGTACCTCCCTGGCTGCACCTCCCTGGTGCAGCTGTTGTCTTCATAGCAGCCTCTCCAGATGGGCTGCTACTGCCATCACAAAGGGATTGGTGCTAAGCTCTGGAGAGATTCTGAGCAGAGCGCTGCAGTATCCATGATAGAGCTGATCATTTATTTTTACTGCTCTGTAGGAATTTCATTATATAAATAAACCACAATTTACTAATATATTCTATAGATGATAGAGATTTAGATGATTTCTAGTTTGAGGAGGTATGGCTATGGTAAACAGTGTTTCTCTAAACAGTTCTGTATATGTATTCTGGTTAATAAGTGCAAGATTTCTCTAAGATATATACCTGTAAGTAGAATTACAGAAAGTTAGGATATGTGCATCATTGGATTTACTAGATAATGCTCAGATGTTTTCCACATGGTTATAGAGTTTACAAATTGCAGCCTCTCATTCAGTACCTCAGTTGTATCAAATAAGAGGTTTGTTCAGTATTTCCAGTCTACCATGCAGAAGATAAACTTGGATTTTTAAACATCATTTTTCTCTGAATGAAGTGTTAAAATAAATTTAACTCTTAGTGGTAGGCAAAATTCTAAAATAACCACCAATGAGTAATGCCATTGTATAATGCTTTTCCCTTGAATGTTGGCAGAACCTGGGTCTTGCTTCTAGCCAACAGAATAGGGCAAAAACCATAAGCAAAAACAACAAATATAAAATCACATTTAGATTATTTCATATGTTAAAGGTAAAGGATTTTTACAGACATAATTAAGGTCCTTAGTAAGTTTGAAGTGAATCCATGAAAAGGAAGATTACATGGTGTGAGTCTAATTTAATCAGGTGCACTCTTTAAAAGGGGGCTTCAGCCTTTTCTGAGGTCAGATACATTGTTCTTTTGGTCTTTCATGAATTCGACAGATGCAAAGAAATTAATTCTACCAACAATGATGTGAGCTTGCGTGAGAACTCTGAAGCTCAGTGACACACCAGCCCCAGCCAATACCTTGATTTCAGCTCTATGAAAGGTAGAGCAGAAGACCCAGTGAAGCTGTGCCTGGGTTCCTGACCCACTGAAGCTGTGCAACAATAAATAAGTATTTTTTAAAGCTGCCAAAGTTGTAGCAATTTGTTACACAGCAATAGAAAACAAACACTTATTTGCAGCAGATTTCCCCTTTTTTTAATCACAATATTTTCTCCATCTGACTACTACATTTTCTTGAGTATTTTGTATTTAGAGTGAGAGACTGTATTCTTTTTGTCTTTAAGACAATTCTTAATTCCTTGAAATTGACATACAATACCATTCAGATTGCCTTCATGTAGTATTTAGTAGTAACTGTGCCCTTTCAAAGAAATTTTTAAATTTCCCATAGATAAATGTAGGAAATCAAGGATTGAAGAGAAATTATTTATGTTTATTTCAAAGATAAAATATCTAAAAATCACTTTCCTGAAACATCTAAGAATACCTAAGTTTAAAAAAAAGAAGGTAAGGGCTATAGTATTTTAAGATTCCTCTAAAGCTGAAAAGGGATTTTGAGAAGATAACAATGGAAGAAACCTAAGGGAAATTTGGATGACACCTGAAATATAACCAGGAAATGCGTGTAAGAGTTTAAATTATATAAAAAAATGGAATTGTATTAAGATAAAACTCGCTGCTAAATGAAATAAACCTAAACTTAAATATGAGTAATAAGTTTTATTCTTAGTCATGAAAGTCTAGAAATCAGTCTGCCTGATACTCAAGTAGAATTCCTGTCATAGTTTGGGATGTGACCCCAGAAAAGAGAAGCTGAATATGCAGAGAAAATGACTTAAGGAATAAAGAAAAGCAGTAACATGTGCTATACTGAGCTGGTAAATCTATGTTCCGTTTCTCTGAGAACCCGTTGAAAACCACAGAAAACATCTTTGAGAATTGCCCCGGTAAAAGATGTTGAGTTTAGTCGGTTTAATGATGTCCCTGAAAAAAAAAACTTTTTCACCCAGAACCTCAGAATGTGACCCGATTTGGAATAAGTGCCTTTTCAAATGCAGATAAGGTAATCATCTTGAGATGAGATCCTCCCAGATTAGAAGAGGCCCTAAATCCAGTGACAGACATTCTTAAGGGAGCCAGAAAAGGAGCAGACACACAGAGAGCAGAAGCCCGTGTGAGACAGAGGCAGAGATTGGTGTTACACAGCTACACATGGAAGAATGTTATGGGCTAGCAGCCATCAGGTGCTAGGAAAGAACTATGAAATGGATATTCTCTCAGAGCCTCCAGGAAGAACCAGCCACAGCCCCAGAGGGCTGCTTGGGCTTCCTCACAGCATAATGAATGTATTTTAAGAGCAGATGTTCCAAGAGACAAGCATTGAGAACTGCCAGTTTCTTAGACTACAGCCTGGAAACAGACATAGGTCACTTCTGCCATATTCTATTGGTCAAAGTCACCTATGTTCAAGGACAGGAAAACAGACATACCTTTTGAAGGAAGAATTGACAAATAATTTGAAATTATCCTTAACCCTCCACATTTGTTAGCTGTGAACCCAAGAAAAAGGAGCAACAGGTTTAGTGAACAGCTATTTAGTCTCTGTAACCATGTGGAGTTTTTAAACAGTTCATTCTTTTAAACAGTAACCATGTATTTTCATGCACATCCTGTTAAACACTTAAAACTTGTCTTAACCTGTTCAGACTCCTATAAGAAAATTCCTTAGACTGAGTAATTGGTAAGCAGCAGAAATTTAGTTCTCACAGTTCTGAGGCTAGGAAGTCCAAGAAGAGAGTGCCAGCAGATTTGGTGTCTGGTAAGAGTCTGTTTCTTATAGATAGCATCATCTTCCTGTGACCTCACGTGGCAGGAGTGAACCAGCTCCCTCAGGCCTCTTTTGTAAGGACACTAATCCCCTTATTGAGGACTCCAGCCCCATGATTATCTAACAGTTCCCAAAGGCCTCACCTCTTAATAGCATTGCATTGGTGATTAGGTATCAGTGTATGAATTTCACCGTGGGGAGGGTACAAACATTTAGACTGTATCACATATGGATTATGTTTTCATGTCTGTGAATTTAGTTACAGCAGATAATCATAGAAATGCATATTGAAAACAAATTCACAGGCCATGTAATCAATTTTTAGATACAATATAGAGAATGTTTTTGTTTTTTTTTTTTGGTACAGCATTTTCTGAAAAAAAAAATGATGTTTTTATGTTGAGGTGCCCCTATGTACTTGGACAGTTACAATATTTGGAGACATCTGATACTAGAACATTTTTATTATGTTATACTAAAATCTTCTCTGTTGAACATTTTGCTCACAAGTATTAGTATTATTTTATTGACCACACAGAACAAATCCAAGTTATCTTTTAGTCTTCTGTATAAGAACCCATCATGTGTTTGAAATCAAATATCATGTTACTTCTGAGTTTATTACCTTTGCTCTAAGCACTACCAGTGCTTTTAAAGAGGTGATATCTGAAATGGAAAATAAATGCCAGCCAAACATGATCTATTTATTTATTTTTTTTGATACAAGTGTAACTGACATAAAGATAAAAGAGCAGCTATTAGTTTATTAAAATGGTAATGTTTTGTATTCAACAGACTTTCATATGTATGTCTCTTGGATCCTAAGGACCTTGTCAATTACTAGAGCGTATACCATAAATATAATTAAATGTAAATATTACCCATTATGGTAATAAATATATACTCTTAAATATTTTCTACACATATACTTGCTATATTATCAGAAACAGAAATGCATATAAATGTATATATTATCATTTCAATATTACGAATCTAAAGTTTGAAGAAATTAGTTCCTTGCCCAAATTTATACAATAAATTAATGGTAAGCTGAGACCACAGTGTAAGTTTCTGATCCTGTGTTCAATCACTATTTTTCTGTTATACCATGCTGTTACATAATTTATGTATTTAAAAATCCATATTCAGAATTGTAATATTTCATACTTACATATAGTTTAATTAACTATGTACAGTCTATTCAAATTCAAGGAACCATTTAGAGAATGTAAAAACCACTTAGAGTGCTCAAACACTTTGAAATGCAGTTTTGGGAGTTTAAATGTCAGGATACCTCACAGAGACTAAAACATCCCTGTGAAGATTATTGAATATTTTACTGTAATGGAACTGAAATATTCTAATATATGGAAATTCCTAGTTTTGTTTCTAACCAAATTAATATAATTTTAGCTTTTGATAATTACTCTTAAGATCGCTAGTTACTCAGTGTGTTTTTTGTTCTCAATTGTTAATAGCAACAGCCTATTATGTTATTTAAGAAAACCAGTAATCTCTTAGTGACAGCTAATTTTGAAAACAATGTTTTACGTAGGATCTAGTATCAGTCTTTCAACAGCTCGAAAGGATACTACATAATATCTAGTAAAATATTTCACCTCTTCTTAAAATTAGGGAATTGTGTATAGTTGGAAATGTATCAGGTGTGAAGGTGAAAGATAAATTTTTGTTGTCATGACAGAATGCAAAATCTAGCAAACCGATGACTGATACTGGCACCCAGAAGTAAGTGTATTACTCTTGTTTTTGAAAAGCCAGTCCTATTTTTATCTGACTTTATTATAAGTTAACAGTGACCTTTTCCTACGAACATGAGACTTCGTAAGAGGAGTGCTATGTATGTAAGGCCAAATTTGTGGGCCATATTTTCAGTTACCCTGATTTAGTGGGTCTACAGTAGAGGCTCTAAAATCAACTGTATTTCTATCAAGCAACCTACATGGTTCTGAGGTAGAAGATCCATGGACCAGACTTAGAAGAACACTGGTCTATAGGAGCTGTGAATATCGGCTCCAATATGTTTCCTTTGCATTCTGTGTATCAGTTGCAATACACACTTTCTCAAGGTATTTTTGGCATGGATTTTAAAATTACTATGATTTTTTAAGTTGAAAGATAAATTGAATTTATTTATCAAGCACAACATGATGTTTCAAAGGGTATATACATTGTGAAATGACTCAGTCTAGCTAATTGACATATACATTGCCTCACATAGTTGTTATTTTTTGGTGAGAACAATTTACATCCACTCTCTAGAATACAATATACTGTTAACTATAGTAAATATGTTATACAATGGATCTCTTGAATTTATTCCTTCTAACCAAAATTTTGTGTTCTTTGGCCAACAGTTGTCCAAGCTCCCACTCGCAACCCTACCCCAATTACCCCTGCCCCTGTTAAACACTATTCTAATATCTACTTCTATGAGATAAACTTTTTCAGATTCCACACATGAGTGTGATATTTGTCTTTCTGTGCCTGGCTTAATCCACTTAACATAATGTTCTCCAAGTTCATCTACGTAGCAAGACTTCCTTTCCTAAGGCTACATAGGATTTCACTGTGTGTATACATATGTATGCTTTTTATCCATTCATTCATCGATAGCTATTTAAGTTGATTCCATATCTTGGCTACTGTGAATAATGCTACAGAGAATATGGGAGTGTCACTGTCTCTGTGACATGCTGATTTAATATATTTTGGATATATATATAGTGGTTCAGCTGGATCACATGGTAGTTTTATTTTTAATTTTAAGAAGACAGAAAATACCAGATACTGGCAAGGACAGGAGGAAAAGGGAACTCTTACACACTGTTGGTGGGAGTGTAAATTAGTGCAACTTCTAAACAGAACTATCGTAGGATATAGCCGTCCCACTACTGAGAAACATGCAGTCATGTGTTTATTGCAGCATTATTTACAAAGAAGAGTGGAAAGATACAGAATCAACAAAGTGCCCATGGTGAAATAAAGAAGCCCACTTTCACCACTTCTATTTAACATAGTACTGGAAGTCCTTCAGTATTAGGGAAAGACATGATACAGACCTAAGTGGTCATCAAGGGAACAATATATAAGTTACTACTTAACCATAAATATGATGAAATCGTATTGTTTGCGGTTACATGTATGGAACTGGAGATCATTAAGTACAATAAGCCAGACACAGAAAGACAAATACCATATATTCTCACTCATATGTGGGAGCTAATAAACTTGATATCATGGAAATAGACACTAGAATGATAGCAGAGACTGGGAAGGGTGGGTTGTGGCGAGGGTGAGGGGGACAGGATGAAAAGGGGTTGGTTATGGATATAAACATGTAGTTAGATACAAGAAATAAGTTCTAATGTTTGATAGCATACTAGGGTTACTATACTTATAAACAACAAATAAAAATGATATTCATTCAAGGGGATGAATACCCCGAATACACTGGCTTGATCATTACACATTCTATGCGTACAACAAGCACTCACATGTACCCCATAAATATGTAAACTATTATATATCAATAAAAGGAGAACAAAAGAATGCTCTAAAACTGGCGGGAGGGAATCAAATGGAAATTCACTTACAGCTAGACCTCGATTGTGCCTATAATTCTCAAAATGCAAACGAGTGAGTGCTCAGCAGTTGTGACAGTTGAGAACTCAGGAGGTGCAGAGACATTTGACAAAGTTATCAGTTATTTGCTCTCTGAAAGCTTTTCTTCTCATTCAAGATATATAACTCAAAATAAAAAATAGCTCATTATTATTAGTGTGAGGTGATGGTTGCCATCTGTGTCTATAAACTTTACCAGGTCTTGGAGTTGAAGGAAAGAGGAAAAACCGAGGCTACTAAATTGTTTTATTTTTAGTTAAGAGGATGTGGAAATTAAGTTAACCCTCAGTTTACTTATTTCTAAAATGATGTAATAGTATTTGGCTTTAATATCTGGAAATAAATGAAGAACATCCCAGGGAGAATAGGCAGTTTATTCAGACATTGCTATAGCAATAAAGTCAGCTGCCGTCACTAGCATTTGGCAGAGACTCAAAGTCAGGCAGGAAAATGGAAAAGCCTTATAATAAAAACGTGGAAGGCCTCAGTGTTTGGAGCATGTTAGCACAGGAAAGCTAGAAGTCAGCTAAATAGAAGTGACATATCCTGTGTGATTTGTTTAGGGAGTGTATTTGGCTTTCTCTTGTTAGTAAACCTTAGGGCAAAATATAAGGAAGCTGGCAACCATTGACCAAATCCTTACCATTCTGGGTCAGTTGCTGCAAAGATTGTGGTTTTGCCTCCTAGACCTGTTGATGGAGAGATAGTGGGCCAGAGTTCTATCAGATATGGTCTAGGCATTATTCATTTATATGTTCAGTCTTCACAGCTAACAGGTTTTTTTAAATGAGAATTGAATTGAAACAAGTTGAAAAGATGATTCTGTTGTTGCTTTTGGAAGTAGTGGAGATAGAATTAGGCAGTATGGTGAAGGCAGCAGTATCTGGAAGAGAGAAATAAGGAGTGTGGATCCACTGATGACAGGAATGTTCCAACAGGTTACCTTGAGCTAGGGAAGAGCACTTAGAGAAATTCTGTTTCTCAGTCCTGTGTAAGTGTAGAATATTTCCCTAGCTGATAAGATGTCCACATTGTTCTTCACAAGGATCCTTGATCCCCTGGCTATCTCAAACTTTATGTTCTACTTCTAAATCTGATGCAGGTGAACCCCAGCATTGGGGCCCAGCCAAAGAGTGTTCTTGGCGTCATGCAGGAAAGAATTTAAAAATCAGCCAAAAGAGTAAAGTGAAAGCAAAGCAAGTTTATTAGAGCAAGAGTGCAGGAAAATGGCTGCTCCACAGCAAGCAGGGCAACCCCATAGGCAGAGTAGCACTGGTGAATCTAGCACCAGTTCGATAGATTTATAGCTACTCCTTAATTTCATGCTAAATAATTGTCTAGAAAAGAGATGTGGAGTTCCTCAAACTGTGGGTTCCTCTCCTTTAAACCACATAAGGTAACTCTGGGCATTGCCATGGCATTTGTAAACTGTCATGGCACTATTGGGAGTGTCTTTTAGCATGCTAATGCATTATAATTCATGTATAATGAGAAGTGAGGACAGCTAGAGGTTGCTTTCATCCCCATTTTGATTTTAGCTGGTTTGAGCTGATTTCTTTACTGCATCCTCTTTTGACGAGATCCTGTTTTGATCAGTGGGATCATAACCCTACTTATTTGGAGAACAAGTCCTGCTGATCTCCTTTCTCAAAACTAATGAGAGAGGACCCATTTTTCTAACCTATGAACTTCTATAGTGAGGATTTCTTTACCTCAGAATTACGAATAGGTAAACAATCAATTTAGAATCAGAAGAAGTTGCAAACACATCATATGAGAGCTATCTAGTTAATGATTTAATATTATTTTATCTTGTCACATATTTATCACATTTTATTTTATTATTTTTAATTAATTAATTTTTTAATTGTACTTTAGGTTTTGGGGTACATGTGAAGAACATGTAAGATTGTTGCACAGGTACACACATGGCAGTGTGGTTTGCTGGCTTCCTCCCTATCACCTATGTCTGGCATTTCTCCCCGTGTTATCCCTCCCCAACTCCCCACCTCCCGCTGTCCCTCCCATATTTCACCTCCACAGACCCCAGTGTGTGATGCTCCCCTCCCTGTGTCCATGTGTTCTCATTGTTCAATACCCGCCTATGAGTGAGAACATACGGTGTTTGATTTTCTGTTCTTGTCAATTTGCTGAGAATGATGGTTTCCAGGTTCATCGATGTCCCTACAAAGGACACGAACTCATTGTTTTTTATGGCTGCATATAATTCCATGGTGTATATGTGCCACATTTTCCCTGTCCAGTCTATCATCCATGGGCATTTGTTACATTTTACAGCTTATCTCTTTTAAAATATTCAGACTTACGTCTATCTCGTTTTCCTTTTGTGTATCTTTATATCTACCCTGTCCTGATTATTCAAATTCTTGGCATCAACAAACATTGTTGCTAAGACTATTAGTCATTGCTTAGATGCCTTGACCACAGCTACCTTGCTATGCACATTGCAAAAGTCACCTACTTATCCACACACACGAGTACACAAATTCTTTAAGTCTGTTCAGAGATACCACAGTTCCTTTGGCCTCTCCTAGACCTCTCATTTCTAGAGCCCTTCACCTAATTCTGTTCTTGCCTCCCATTCTCATAATTTAAATGACTAAACACAAGTATCCTACTGACCACAATTTCCTGTCCTTCTGCCTTTTTCACTCCTTGATTCCTCTAGATCTGTTCCTTTACCTTCGCTTCCCTTTTTTCTTCCTTCCTCCAGACTGAAATATGTATTTGTTCTAGCACTTCAGTAATTCTCATCAATATTTAAATCTCATTCTCCTTTCCTGTTTTTATTGTATACTCCAGTAGCACATCCAACTTTCTGGGTTTTAGGTTTCTAGATTAAATGCTGGAGAAAACTCATAATGGTCCAGCATAGTGTCACTACAAGTTCAGAGAGCCACCCTCACCAGAGCTCTCACACACTGCTTGGCAATGCCAGTATGGGTCCAACTCGAGGCTGTCTCTCATTCCTTACAGGTGCTATTTCAAACTTTTATTATTCCTGCAGTACACTGCATACCACCTCTTCTCTCAGGAAGGAAATTCCTAGCTAACTTTTCTCACCACCAACAAGGCTTATCTGCAAGACTTTTTATCATCATACTCAGAGCAAGTCACATTCTTATTTATGCTTGAAGCTAATAATTACACACAGACTCTGGGTCCCATTCTCTTCCATTTCAGCAGGAGCCTCTCTCCTTTACCTACCTCTCTTAAAAAGTTTTATTCATATAATTTTTTTGATGTTTTCCCTAAGGTTTTGTCTGTGGTCACATATCTTTTCCTCTTTCTTTGAGTAATCTTATTTGCTCCATAATTTCAGCTGCCGCATATATACTGGAATTCTTTTATCTATGTCAGCAGGTTCAGAATCCTTTTGAAACTTCAGATGGGTCTACCTAATTACCTTACAGATTCCTCCTTTTTTCTTTCTCACCAATTAGTCAGTAAATTCCAACAATTTTACCTTTTAACTCTTGACATTAATAAGAAAACTGCCAAGGTTGGAACACAATTGTAACAAGTTCTCCCATGGTTAAAATCTTTTAATGGTTCTCATCATGTTTGGTTTAAATGCAAACTCCTTGACATGACATACAAAACTTTTCATGATTTGACACCTGCATTTTTATTTCTAATTTTCTGTTTCCCAACATGTTCAGAAGAACACTTACCCTGTGGAAGGTTTTGCATGACAAGGTGGGAGAACAGGAAGGGAATGAAGGGCTGTACCAGTTTCAAATCCATTTGAGAGATTAATGCTCTAGTATTACCTCTTAGAGAAGTGGTTCTCAGATTGGTTCCTGGAACATTAACACCAGCATTACATGAAAGGTCATTTTCAATACACATTTTCAGGCTTTCCCCTAGACCTACTGAATCAGGAACCATGGGGCTGGGACCTAGCAACCTGTGTTTGCGAGCATTCCCAGAAAGGCTGATATACTAAAAAGTTTTACATAGAAAAATTTAATTCTTAAGAAATTGAATAAATATTATAAAATACCATATTATACCTCATTCCTTTAAGCATGCAGTCTATTACAATATGCTATTAACAGGGAAAGCCTGGTTTATGATTGTATTGCATGCTGTGTAAAAATTTAGTGATTCCCAGCATCCAGTTTGATTTATTCTAATGCAACAAACATAATATGATGTGAAATATAGCATCATCAGTAATCTTCTGGTGTCATAAAAAAGAGTGATGGAAGTACAGTTTGCCACAGGTAAGGGACTTGGGAATGAATACATATTCCAACTACTTCTGTCCCTCCTCCTTTCCATGTCACTCTGCAAAATTATGAGAAGTGGCTGTGACATTACACATATCATGTATAATAATTTTCTTTCATTTAATCACATTACTTGAAATATATAAGACATATAGTTTGGCTATGTACATTTGATGATGATTAATGATTGTGTTCTAATCCAAATATCTCCCCACTGTGGCCATTAGAAGTAGTTTTATTTGTAAGCTTCACAACTCACCAGGTTATCTGTATTTCTTAATCCTTTAGAAATCTATTGAGCTTAATATAATGCACAAATAATTACATTATTATGGTGATAACAAAATCCTGTTCACAAAATAAAAATAAATTTTAATAAAAGTTTTAACTTAAAAGTCAGCAAATCTTGACATTTGTAAGCCTGCATTACTGCCTATTTCTTCCTAAAGATTCACTGATATACTCCTGGAATTGAAAGAGGAAATTTGCCAAGAACTTTCAAGTTATTCTTAAGAATCATATTTACAGACTTCTTAACATCCTTTGGAGACTGCTTGTAATTAATTCTAGATATTTGAAGTATTTTATGTCAGCCACTGATTTTTTTCCATTTTAATTTAGTTCTGCAAGTTATAACATATGTTGCATTTCAAACATAAATGTAAATCAACAACTCTTGGATGCACCCTAAGAAATATATGGTCTTAAAAGTACATTATAGTCTATGAGTAGAGGTCTCTAGTAGTAAGTGAATTCATAGGATTGTCTTTCAAATTAAGTGAGAATAATAATTGAATGACAACTCAACAAAATGTGGTTACATATCATGATTTGCACTGAAAGATATGCATATACAACCATTCAGCAGAGAGGGTGGCTGATCTGGTCACAGCAGAAAACATGGCAATTAGCTATGGCAACAGTTTTGGCCAAATAAAATGTAATATCCATTTTACATTGGAGTCTTTGAGTTTCTGGAGCCGTAAGTTGATATATTCAAATATCCTGTACCTATAAGGTTGTAAGTGATTTAGCAAAAATTGTCATATAGTTAAGTGAAAATTTATCTCTGCCTGTGCTTTTTGCCCAATTTTAACAAGTAAATGTAAAAGAAGTGCTCTAAGAGGAACACCTACCAAAATAAAGGACGAGAATAACTTATCTATTTGCTGTAAAGAATTGCATATGTTGAGTATGAAATTTATATGTGAAACATTCAAGATCATTATTGTACTCTGTTAACCTGAAAATCAATCAAGATTATCCTGTGTCACATTCTGCTTTTTAGAATGAGAGTTGAAGATTTCAGGCAGAGTGGTAAATTGAGAAAGATTCAAAGATGTTTTTAAGAAAGGAAAAAAGAAAAAGGGAAACATAAAATTTTAGTTATCTAGATCAATTTGTGCATAAGAAGGGAGAGTTCAAGGCAATTCATACGGCATGTATAGTAGGATTTAACAGTACTCATTCTGCAACCAGGCAGCTGTCAGTTGTGCATACTTAGAACTGATGTATCTTTGAGCAAAATATTTAGAATAAGTTTTATGCACACACACACACACACATACACAAACACAGAAACACACACCTGGGCACACACGAAATTCAATCTTCATCCTTGGAAGAAGCCACATTAAAGGCATGTATTCCACAATAATAACTCCTAAAGGTCACAAACTTTCAGAGTGAGCAGAAATCTCTAATCCAGAACCAGGAAAAAAAAAAAAAAGGCAAGGAAAGTTAAACTAAAATTTTAAAAGTTATTAGAAATACAAGCCTGGCCACTGTGAGTCAATTCTATGGGATGCCATTCAATGAAGAAAAGAAATCTCAGTTTAACAGCTTTGACTCCCATAATGTAAGAATTTCACTTCCATAATCTTTTTTTTATATATATATTTCATTTGACAGTGACATCTAACTAAAGTCATCCCATTTAATCTTTTCTTTTGCATGTTGTGTGAACTTGTGAGCAGAGTAAGAAGCAGGACATTCCTCACGAAGATCAGGGACCAACCACAAAGAATTTGGATTTTTGGTCCCAACTTATTACACTGATGGTCACTATTATTGATGAGGATAAAACTGCCTACACTCCTGTCCTGAATCAGTAAGTACCAAGTTTTGGAAATGAATGGCTTTTATTCCACTAAAGTTAAAATAATATCCATTTTAAGCACAACATGAGCTGATGACAGTAATAAACTTTTCCAAAATTAAGCTGTAGAAAATAGTGTTTTTAAACTTTTATCACTAAATATCAATTAAATGATATAAATGTTTAGTCTGAGCTACATAGAGTATGATTCTTTGGATATGGACACAAATATTTTCCAAGATTTTATTTTTACACGATGTAAAACTTTTCCTGTGGATCCTTTTGTAACTATACCATTGTCTCAAAAGAAAAAAATGTGCACTCCCCCAAAACTAAAAATAATTTTGAAGAGCTAGTGTTAAACGCATTGCATTGTGACTTGTTAATAGTGAACACTTGTCAAAAAATCTTTCAAAATAGTTGTTCGTATTGATTTAAAAAACTTAATAAAATATTTAATAAAACAAGTCAATTTTCAAAAATTATAATCTAATGTCTCTAAGACAAGATAGATTAATTAAAATTCATGACTGTTACAGAAAACACTGTAAAAATCATCATTTTATCAAAATACCACTAGCTATGAGACCTTAGGCAAATTATCAAATTTCTCTGGGTCTCAATTTCCTCCCAACTAAAATAAAGATGTAATTATTAGATTATTTCCAAGGCACAATCCTACTTGAATATTGCTTACTTAGATTTTATTTCACACCCACATATTAAAGACCATGCAAGCAAAATAATATCAGACCATTAGCTAGGCACTTGCAATCTAGTTAATAAAGAGTGTAGTCTTGACAATATTAGTTAGACCTGAAATGTTATGGGTAGCAAGGATAGCAGAACTAGACAAGCTATAAAGTAGAACAGTGAAGTAGTCTTTGACTTACTGTGGATAAATGACAGTATTCTTATTCTTCATACTGGTCAAGACAGTTGGGGTCAACTTTTATGTTGAGTCCAGTTAAAACTCCAATTAAAGAAGAAATAAATTCAGGCATTTCAGTCTTCATCCTTTTTTGCTTACTATTAACCACCAATTTTCCCCAGCCCCACAATTCCTTCTAATTGTGGAGAAAGTGGTTCTATTTTTTGTATGCAATCACCATTATATTAAGTTTGCATTTTTCACTTTCTTCTCCCTTTTTCCCCAAACCGAATTCTTATATCTGCCTTTTCTTTCTGCTGGCCTTAGTGTTTCCTAACTTCTGTACAGAATTTCCTCTTTTATTCTCTTCTATTAGGACTAGAGGATCTCCTCTTAACTTGTAACATGTCATCATCTCATCACAGGTGCTGGGAAGTACTTCTTTTTTAAAAAAATCATTTTTTAAATTATACTTTAAGTTCTGGAGTACATATATAGAATGTGCATGTTTGTTACATAGTCATACACGTGCCATGGTGATTTGTTGCATCTGTCACCCCATCATCTACATTAGATATTTCTCCTAATGCTATCCCTCCTCTAGCTTCCCACCCCCTGACAGGCCCCAGTGTGTGATGTTCACCTCCCTGTGTCCATGTGTTCTTACTGTTCAACTCCTACTTGTAAGTGAGAACATGTGGTGTTTGGTTTTCTGTTCTTGTGTCAGTTTACTGAGAATGATGGTTTCCAGCTTCCTCCATGTCCCTGCAAATGACATAAACTCATCCTTTTTACGGCTGCATAGTATTCCATGGTGTATGTGTGCCACATTTTCTTTATCCAGTCTATCATTGATAGGCATTTGGGTTGGTTCCAAGTCTTCACTATTGTGAACAACGGTGCAATTAAAAATATGTGTGTGTGTGTCTTTATCATAGAATGATTTATAATCCTTTGGGTATATACCTAGTAATGAGATTGCTGGGTCAAATTGAATTTCTCTTTCTAGGTCCTTAAGGAAGCACCACACTGTCTTCCACAATGGTTGAACTAATTTACGTTCCCACCAACAGTTTAAAAGTGTTCCTATTTCTCTACATCCACTCCAGCATCTGTTGTCTCCAGATTTTTTAATGATGGCCCTTCTAACTGGTATGAGGTAGTATCTCAATGTGCTTTTGATTTGCATTTCTCTAGTGACCAGTGATGATGAGAATTTTTTCATATGTTTGTTGGCCTCATATATGTCTTCCTTTAAAAAGTGTCTATTCATAGCCTTTGCCCACTTTTGGATGGGTTGGTTTGTTTGTTTCTTGTAAATCTGTTTTAGTTCTTTGTAGTTTCTGGATATTAGCCCTTTGTCAGTTGGGTAGATTGCAAAAAATGTCTCCCATTCTGGTGGTTGCTGGTTTACTCTAATGATTGTTTCTTTTGATATGCAGAAGCTCTTAAGTTGAGTTAGACCCCATTTGTCAATTTTGGCTTTTGTTGCCATTACTTTTGGTGTTTTATTCATGAAGTCCTTGTTTGTTCAAGGTTTCAACTTCTTCGTGGTTTAGGCTTGGGAGGGTGTAAGTGTCCAGGAATTTATCCATTTCTTCCAAATTTACTGGTGTATGTGCATAGTGTTGTTTGTAGTAATCTCTGATGGTAGTTTGTATTTCTGTGGAATCGGTGGTCATATACCCTTTATTATTTCTTTATTGCATCTATTTAATTCTTCTCCCATTTCTTTTTTATTAATCTGGCTAGCGGGCTGTCTATTTTGTTGATCTTTTCAAAAATCCAGCTGCTGGATTTATTGATTTTTTGAAGGGTTTTTTTGTACCTCTATCTCCTTCAGTTCTGCTCTGATCTTAGTTATTTCTTGTCTTCTGCTAGCTTTTGAGTTCTTTTGATCTTGCTCCTCTAGCTTTTTCAGTTTTAACAATAGGGTGTTGATTTTAGATCTTTCCTCACTTTTTATGTGGGCATTTATTGCTATAAATTTTCCTCTAGACACTGCTTTAAATGTGTCCCAGAGATTCTGGTATGTTATGTCTTTGTTCTCATTGGCTTCAAAGAACATCTTTATTTCTGCCTTCATTTCAGTATTTATTCAGTGGACATTTAGGAGTCAGTTGTTAGGTTTCCATGAAGTTATGTGGTTCTGAGTTAGTTTCTTAATCCTGGGCAGTAATTTGTTTGCACTGTGGTCTGAGAGACTGTTGGTTATGATTTCCATTCTTTTGCATTTGCTGAGAAGTAATTTACTGCCAATTATGTGATCTGTTTTGGAGTAGGTTCAATGTGGTGCTGAGAAGAATGTATATTCTGTAGATTTGGGGTGGAAATTTCTGTAGATGTCTATTAGGTCTGCTTGATCCAGATCTGAGTTCAAGTCCTGGATATCCTTGTTAATTTTCTGTCTCATTGATCTAATATTGACAGTGGAGTGTTAAAGTCTCCCACTATTATTGTGTGGGAGTCTAAGTCTCTTTGTAGGTTGTTAAGAATTTGCTTTATGTACCTGGGTGCTCCTGTATTGGGTGCATATATATTTAGGATTGTTAGCTCTTCTTGTTGCATTGATCATTTTACCATTATGCATTGCCCTTCTTTGTCTCTTTTGATCTTTGTTGGTTTAAAGTCCCTTTTGTCAGAGACTAGGATTACAACTCCTGCTTTTTTTTTTTTTTTTTTTTTTTT
>PVKV010009589.1:0-34223 GCA_004027835.1 Alouatta palliata | reverse complement strand
TATTTTTATGTATGAATTTTATCCTGCCATTTGATGCTAGCTGGATGTTTTTCCGTTGGTTGATGCATTTTCTTCATTGTGTCGGTGGTCTTTACCATTTGGTATGTTTTTGGAGTGGCTGGTGCTGGTTGTTCCTTTCCTTATTTAGTGCTTTTTTCAGGAGCTCTTGTAAGGCAGGCCTGGTGGTGACAAAATCTCAGCAATCGCTTGTCTGTAAATGATTTTATTTCTCCTTCACTTATGAAGCTTAGTTTGGTTGAAAGTTCTTTTCTTTAAGGATGTTGATGATTGACCCCCACTCTCTCCTGGCTTATAGAGTTTCTGCCGAAAGATCTGCTGTGAGTCTGATGGGCTTTGCTTTGTGGGTAACCCAACGTTTCTCTCTGGCTGCCCTTAGCATTTTTTCCTTCATTTCAACCCTGTTGAATCTGACAATTATGTGCCTTGGGGTTGCTATTCTTGAGGAATAACTTTGTGGTGTTCTCTGTATTTCCTGGACTTGAATCATGATCTTCCTTGCTAGGTTGGGGAAGTTCTCCTGGATAATATCCTGAAGGGTGTTTTCCAGCTTGAATTCATTCTCTCCATCACATTCAGGTACACCTGTCAAACATAGGTTAGGTATTTTCACATAATCCCGTATTTCTTGGAGGCTTTGTTCATTTCTTTTCACTCCTTTTTCTCTAATCTTGCCTTCTCATTTTATTTCATTGAGTTGATCTTCAATCTCTAATATCCTTTCTTCTGCTTGTTCGATTCAGCTATTAAAACTTGTGTATGCTTCGTGAAGTTCTCATGCTGTGTTTTTCAGCTACATCAAGTTGTTTATATTCTCCTCTAAGCTGTTTATTCTAGTTAGCATTTCATCTAACCATTTTTCAAAGTTCTTAGTTTCTTTGCTTTGGGTTAGCACATGTTCTTTTAGCTCTGAAAAGTTTGTTATTACCCACTTTCTAAAGACTGTTTCTGTCAGTTCATCAGATTGATTCTCCATCCAGGTTTGTTCCCTAGCTGGTGAGGAGTTGTGATCCCTTGGAGAAGGAGAGGTGTCCTGGTTTTTGGTGTTTTCATCCTTTTTGCACTGGTTTCTTCTCATCTTCATGGCTTTATCTACCTGTGGTCTTCGTAGTTGGTGACTTTCGAATAGGGTCTCTGAGTGGACATCCTTTTTGTTGATGTTGAAGCTATTTCTTTCTGTTTCTATTTTCCTTCTAACAGTCAGTCCCCTCTGCTGTAGGACTGCTGGAGGTCCACTCCAGACTCTGCTTGCCTAGGGATCACCCATGGGGCTGCAGAACAGTAAGAGTTGCTTTCTTCTTCTGTTATCTTCATCCCAGAATGGTACCCACCAGATGTCGGCCTGAGCTCTCCTTTATGCGGTGTCTCCGACTATATGGAGGTTGGGGAACTGCTTGAGGAGACAGTCTGTCCCTTATAGGAGCTCAAATGCTGTGCTGGGAGCTCCATTGTTCCATGCAGAGCTGCTGGGAGGGTACATTTAAGTTTGCTGCAGTAGAACTCATAACTGTGTCTTTTCCCAGATGCTCTGACTTAGGAAGGTCAGGCTTTATAAGTTCCTGAAGTGCTGCTGCCTTTCTTCATATATATGCCCTGCCCAGCGTGGAGATAGTCTAGTCAGAGTCTGCCAGCAGAGGCATTGCTGAGCTGCCACGGGCTCTGCCCAGCTGCTGTGTTACCTTCCTGGATGTGTTGTTTATAGAGATACAGTTAGAACTGCCTTGGTATGAGGCGGATGCCCTTCCCCCCACTGAGCTGGAGCATCGCAGGTCCGGCTTAGCTTGTTGTGAAATTCTCAATCCAAAGCATTGCAGATTGCTTGTTTTGTGAGGGTGGTTCCTGCCAAGCCAGATCACCTGGCCCCATCTCAGCCACCTCCCTTTCAGTTGAATGACCAGCTCTGTCTCCCAGGCATTCCAGGCACCAGTTGAAATGGCCACCCAGATTTGTGTGAGTTTCTGTGCACCAACCTGCGGCACTGGCTGAAACAGCCATGCTGGAAACTTGTGGTGCTTTTCCACCTGGGAATCTCTTGGTCTGTGGGCAGTGAAAACTCGTTTTGAAATGTGGTGATCACTCATCCTCTGTATTGTTCTTGCTGGGAACTGCACTCCAAAGCTGTTCCTATTTGGCCATCTTGGATCTTCACTGGAGATTTTCATTTATATCTGTTTCTTCATTTGAATAATATATTGTCACACTTATGCTTCATTAATCATCTCCTTGGTTACTTAGGCTAATGCATATTTCACTAAGTAAAAAATCCAGACCACTAGCATAAGGATCACATGGACTACTAGTTGAATTTACAGATCTTGAGCCCCACTCCAAATCTATGGAGTCAGAAAACCTGAAATTGACACAGAGTCTGCAATATTAATAAACGATCTCTGTTAATGTGTCTTATGTTCACGATCAAACAATGAAGGCACATATCAATATGTTAAGGACATGTCAGGTTAAAAGAAGCTTGGGTTTTGTTTT
The DNA here is from genome assembly GCA_004027835.1 of Alouatta palliata. Taxonomy (NCBI): domain Eukaryota; kingdom Metazoa; phylum Chordata; class Mammalia; order Primates; family Atelidae; genus Alouatta; species Alouatta palliata. Next base: position 31,721 of record PVKV010009589.1, on the reverse strand, counting down.
AGAGGCAAAGACAAGTGAATGAATGAATATAGGAATATAGGACATTTTTTAAATCTCTTTCAATGTAATCCATGATTATTGATTCAGATTAGTGAAGTTCTTATTGTTATCATGAGTTTGAGAAATCATTGTAGGCTTTTGCTTACTCAAATCTGGCAAGTTTACAGTAAGAGTAGAATACGTGCATGAGGGAAAGAACTTCTGTGTTGTTGACTAGTATGTATTCAGGCATACATATTTGTTGAATGGATTAATAAATTAAATTTATACATGTAGTCAGTATCTGTTTCTCCCTTTTCCCCTGTTGTTGATTTCTTAATAAACTACATTATTTATTTGAATAATAGTTTCCCAACTTTTAAAATTCTTTATAATGAATTTTAGATGTCTGTAGAAATTTCAGCATTTAATTGAAACTAGATAATATTAACTAGAATATTTTCAGATTTAGTTCTAGGTTTCTGTCTCTCTAACAGGTTTATTGAGGCATAATTGAATATAATAAAATTTCACATATTTGGAAAGTATAATTTCAATAGTTTGAATACATAGGCATATGTATTTAGCCACAAAATTATCACTATATTCAAAATAGTGAAGATATCCATTACCCCAGTAATTAATCCTCTTGTAATTCATCCACTCCACCACCATTCCTGGGCAACCACTTAACTGCTTTCTGATACTATGAATTAGTTTTGAAATGTTATCATTATGTGTAAATGTAATTACAGATTCTCTACATTCTTATGTCAGGTTTCTTTTATACAACTATTTTGAAATTCACCCATGTTATTATATGTTTCTTTTTATTTTTTGAGTAGTATTCCATTATACATATATATCACAATATGTTCATTCATTCATCTGTTAAATTAAATTTCTATTTTTTCAAGATTTGGTTACTATAAATAGTTGTTTACAAGTCTTTGTATAGACATGCTCTTTTATTTCTCTTGTGTTATGTGGCAAGTATGTATTTAATATTAAAACTGTCAAACTGTTTTCCAAAGTGGCTGTACCATGCCAATACTTGATTTGATAAATTTTTTAATTTTAGATATCCTAATAGACATATAATATTGTCTATGATTTTAATTTGTATTTTTCTGAAACCTAATGATACCATATTTTTTGTCTGCATATTTCAAATTCATATATCTTCTTTGGTGAAGTTTCTGCTCAAATCATTTTCCCATTTCCAAGTTAGGATGTTTATTTCATTATTGTTGAGGTGTAAAGGTCTACACTAGATAAATGTCTGTCATCAGATATAAATGTTGCAGTATGCGTTTCTAGTTTGTAACTTTCTTTTCCATTTTCTTACTAGTGTCTTTTGAAGAGCATAGTCACTGTGCATTTAAAAATTTTTTTAATGTAATAGTTCAATTTATTGATTAGTTTGTTTATACTTTAAGATTTTTTAAAAATTCTATTTTAGAAATCTTTGCAATCCCCACAGTCAGCTTGCAACACCACAGTTTTCTTCTAGAAAATCTTACATTGCAGTCTATAATCCATTTCAAGTTAATACATATGGCGTGATAACTTTCTTTGGTAGTGTTTTCACGCAGTTATATATTTTTTAACCCTACCTGTTGAAAATATTCTTTTCCCGTGGAATTGCTTTGGCAACCTGTTGAAAAATCAACCGATTATATATGTAAGAGGCTAATTCTGAAGTTCTTTGTATTCTGGTCCATTAATCTATATATCCATAATGATACCAGTACTGCACATCTTGGTCACTGTTGTTTTTTAGTATGTCTTGAAATATTGTAGTAAAATTTATTCAACTTTGTTTATGTTTTTGAAAATTGTTTGGCTATTCTAGCACCTTTGCAATTCCATTTAAATTTTGGATCAGTTTGTCAATTTGTATGGGAAAAATACCTGATGGACTTTTGATTAATATTGCATTAAATATATAGATCAATCTGGGGAAAAATGAGAACAGCAATATTTAATTTTATAATCCATTAACATGGTATGTACATTCATTAAGGTCTTAATTTCTCAAAGCAACATTTGTCCATTTTAGTAAACAGGTGTTGCATGTGCTTTGTTAATTTGTTTCTAAGTATTTTTATTACTATATTAAATGGTTTTTTTAATTCCAATTTCTCATTCTTTGTTCGTAGTACATAGATACACAAATATATATCTTCAGCCTTTCTCCATTTACTTTTTTGTAGGTTCCTTGTAATTATTTAAATAAATTATATTATAGTCTAAAATAAAGATGGTTTTACTTTTTTCTTTCCAATTTGGATGTATTTTATTATTTTTCTTACCTTATTGCTGTGGCTAAAATCTACAATACAATGTTGACCAAAGTTAGTGAAGAACAGGAATTCTTGCTTTCTTCCCAATCTCATAAGGAAAGCATAGGGACATTTACCATTGAGTAATGATGTTAACTAAATGGTTTTCATGGATAATTCTTTACCAAGTTAAGGAAGTTCTCTTCTGTTCCTATGATGCTGAAAGTTTTTATCATGAAAGGGTGTTGGATTTTGTCAAATATCTTTTCTATTCATAATAGGGTAATCATGCAATTTTGCTTTTAAACAATCAGTATGGTGAATTATACTAAGGAATTTTAAACTTCAAACCAACTTTGTATTCCTAGGACAATCTTGCAATTCCTGGGACATGATCTTGATGTAAAATCTTTCCCATATATTATTATATTTTATTTGATAAAATTTTGTTAAGTATTTTTGCATTTGTGTTTATGAAGATATTGCTCTACAGTTTTAGTTTTTTATAACGTCTTTTTTTTGGTTTATGTGTCAGTGTAATGATGGCTTTATATAATGAGTTAGAAAGTATTTCCTCCAGTTTGATTTGCCAAAAGAATTTTTATAAAATGGACCATTTCTTTTGAGTGTTTGATAGAATTTACTGGAAAAATCATCTGGGCTTAGAGTTTTGTTGTAGGAAGGTTTTTAACTAAAATTTTTATTTCTTCATTAGATATAAAGCTATTCGTTTTACCTATTTATTCAGCCTAGGCTTTTATAGTTTGTGTCTTTCAAGGAAATTTTCCATTTAATCTAAGTAGTGAAATTTTCTATCATGTAGTTATTTATGACAGTCTATTATTATCCTCTTTATGCCTATTAAATCTGAACTGATTTTCCCTTTCTTATCCTTAGTATTGTTATTTTGCATCTTCTCTCTTTTGTCATGTCCAATTGGCTGAACATTTATAAATTTTATTGGCCTTAAAAAACAGCTTTTGATTTCATTCAATGTTTTGTTTTTTGGTTTAAATTAAATTAACCTTAATATTCCTCATTCTTTTATTATTGTCTTTCTTCTGATAGTGAAGATAAATGTTAACTGGCTATAGGAGTAATCCAGTGAGTAGATACGAAAGCCTTGTATAAGATGATAGAAAGTTAACTTCAGATTTGTGAAATATTAAGGAAATAAATCCAAAGATCTTTATGAGTAAATGCATTGAGTGGAGTTCTAAGGAAGAAAGTAGAGGCCACTGAAATGTTATATTTGTAGGAGCATCATTATTGGAGATAAGAAATGTTGGAGGAAGTATCAACTTAAAGAAATACACAGTGACTTACATTTTGATATACAGAGATTTGGTTACCTGTGTGGCTTCCAAGCATTACATGCAACAGGCAGTTGTACACATAGATATGAAAGTCCTTTAGATTGATATCAATTCAACATATAATATAGGGAAGGTTCACTGTATGTGCCTAAAAGTAAGAAATCTTAATTATTTCTAAATATTCAGAAAATTTTACTCATTTTACTTAAACTCTCATGACTTCATATTACTTTGTTTTTGTTATGCAGACCAAAACATATGCAGAAATATGTTTCATCCATTCTGTTATCTCATTTGTTTGCATGCATTGTACTATCATTTGTAATTTCTTTTAGTTTTCTCCTAAAGTATACATACAGTGAATTCTCGACTCATTTTCTCTCTGCATTAAGTGTAGATAGCAGAAAGTATCTCAATGTATTGAGTAGAAAATGGACCAATTTTAAAAGATTGTCTTTTCTATTTGCAAGGATAAAATATACTTATTTCTCCCCTCTAAGGGTTATGTGATGAGCCAGAACATTAGTTTCTGTCAGCGCTGGCATTAATGCCAGGGAGCTCTTGGCCAGCAAGAGGGTCCCAATACCTGGAAGAGAGAGTGCGCGAGAAACAAAAGTAGACAGAGAAGCAGGGTCTGGAGGGCTGAAAAAGCAATGCCTTAACAGCAATTTTATTTGTGTATAGGGTCCCAATATATACTGTCAGCTTTCAGACACTGACGTCAGTCCACATTCTTTCAGTTAAAACATTAAAGGGAAGAGAAGGTTACAAAATCTGGCAAAGTGGGTAAGATACAAGTTAAAAGAGAACAGTACTGAAGTCTTTAAAGGTCAGGCCCACCATAAATCCCAAGAACAGTAATCTTAAAGAATTACATGAATAATAACAGGGTTCAAGCAGTACTTGATAAACTGAGTCACAAAACTAGTCCAAAGCAAGAACCGAGACAAAACACAGTGTCTTAGTAAAACCACACAGCCATCACCAGGCCACTGTGTAAGCGCCTGGGATATCAAAATAGCCCTTTTACACGATTCCTCATCCTTAGTTCCTGCTTTCCCATAACTCGACTGCCTCCAGGAGGGGGAAAATGCTTCTGGAGTCAAACTCCATTATGGCGGAGACACTCTTGGGGGTCTCTACACTGGAGCGACTCCCACATCTCCCCCGTTTTTGTTCAAAAAGTTTGAGTTGAAAACGCTGGAGGGAGGAGAAGACAAGGCAAAAGAGGGATGGCAGGAGAAGGACAATGAGAAGGACACAGCCTCTCACAGCTATAATTCAAATACCTTGCAAGTGGGCTTTAACCAAAGGCCAATTTCATTCAGTGTCGTTATAAGGAGTTTTAGTTACACAAATGTACTTAAAATCAATATGACAGTGTAGAAAAAGACAGGATTGTATATTATAAAACTTATTTTGTAAAACAGTAACAGTTTGTTCAAGAGCATTAAGTTTAGCTTCCAATTTTTTATCAATATGTATTTGAGTACCTATAGAAACAGAAATATTTTGTAATAAAAGATTTACCAGGTTTTTTTTATCTCATGAATAAATCCACCAAAATTGATTTAATATGTTCAAACTTTCAACACATTTCATTGTTTCTTTTCAAACTCATTATTTGCAGGTATTGCAAACCAAAGCAAATAAGTCCACATCCCCTCGAACCTTCTACAACTTACTACATGCCCTCAAAAAGTCCACATTCCCTCAAATCTTCTACAACTTACTACATGCCCTCAAAAATTCCACATTTTCTCGAAACTTCTACAACTTACTACATACCCTCAAGAAGTCCACATTCCCTCAAGGTTTCTGCAACTTACTACATGCCCTCAAGAAGTCCACATTCCCTCAAGCCTTCTACAACTTACTACATGCCCTCAAGAAGTCCACATTTCCTCAAACCTTCTACAACTTACTACATGCCCTCAAAAATTCCACATTTTCTCATATTAGATTAATTTTGGTGAATATTGTAAACATTACAATTGATATTAGAAAGCCATGATGAAGCCAGAATTTTAAGAGAAAATCCATTTCATAAATATTGTTTGATTAAAAATACCAGGCTTGCATATTTTCAATAATTAGAGAAAATATTTTTTTAAAAAGACTGCAATTTAACAGCAATTTGTATATTTTTAGCTGCCATTAAAAAAGAAAAAAGAACAACCAAAAACAATGAAAATGTTACAACTGGTCTAAAGTTACCTTATGATGCTTTCATTATAAGAAAATTGTACATTTATAAACTGTCTTTTTGTCAGTTAACACACAGAGCTTTTTTTACACCAAAGTCTTGTTCCGTTTGTCACCAAACCGGGCTTTGTCCCTCGCTCTTCGGATGCCGGGCTGTGTCTGGTGTGTCTTTATGCTCTTGCTGTCCTCTGCCATTTGCATGCCAGAGCCACATTTGTAAGCGTTTTCATCACCTTCTACTTGAGTAACGCTGGAAATCGTGGATGTCCTCCTCTGGGCTGGGAGTTTTCTAGCAGAGGGGTGGTTTTTCTCACACTTTTCGTGCAGTTCTGGCAGGCCCTGTGGGAATGGCTTGAGGTTCCACATCAGGGGTTAATACCTCGTCCCATGAGCATATCCATGGTCACAGGAGACTGATGAGTAAATAGGAGCTGTAGCCGTTGAGCACAAAGGCACAGGTCTGACTAATTCATGAGCAGCTGGAGACCTTTCACAAGCAGGGAAACACTGTGGTTGCTGAGCTGTCAGAGGACTAGAGCAAAGTGAAAGTAAATCTTGAAACTAACGAGTAAGATCTGGGAGTAAGGTAATGCCGTCCCCAACATATGGCGCCCAACTGGGACACCATACGTGTGGCCTAGACACGAGAGATTACAGTGACGCACAATAATCAAGAAGAGGTTAGGCCATGACAATATTTTAAGGTATAAGAGAAAGCTAAGTTTTGTATATACAATTGTCAAAATTTCAATCTGGAGTAAAACACGGGGCAGTTAGAGTTTAAGAAACATGACATGTTTGTACAGCTTTTAAGGTCAATGATTAAGTCACATGGTCATAACATTAAACTAAAAACTGTTGAGGAATGTGTGTATATTGTAAGGGAAATTTGCCCATGGGTCCCAGAAGGTGGTCTTTTAGATAAAGCTGCATGGACTGTCATTGGTGAGAAAATTGAACAATTTGCCTTTTATAACAAGTCTTTTCCACAATCTGAAACTTTTACTTTCTGTCTGGTCTAAATTACGTGATTGTGTTTGTTCTCCGAAAGTATCTCCTCCTACGGCTCCTTCTTATGCTTCTGCTTCAGCCTTTTCTCCTGTTGCTGCACCTTCCACTTCTTTGCAGTCGCCGCCTCTTGTTGTGTCTCCTCCGCCAGACCCCCACGATTTAGCAGAACGTGGGACTACGGGATATCCACGTTTGGATGATTTTCAGCCCTAAACAGAGGTGTTGGTAGACGAGCTGTGAGCTCCAAACAATTCTCCTCAATGAATTCCAGGACTGGTAACCTTTACCTTACTCCCACAAGTTTCAGACTGCATATTTTTAAAGATGGTATATTTGATTTGCTAAAATGAATAAGTTTAGGTTTAAGCTGCTTTGATCAGGAATTTGCCTTTCATTCTTTCTGTTTTAGAAATAATGTTCAGAGTATTAAAGTTATTGATTTGTTTGCTTACACTATGGCTTCCCCAAGTTACTTTTACATTTAAGAAATTGTTAGGAAAGTGTTCATCGTACTAGAAAGTACAGAGACTATGCAGTAGAGTCCTGTATCTCCATATTTCATATTCAACAATTATCAAAACTTTGTGATATTTTCTTCATCTGTACTCTTGAGTTTTCACTTTTTTTTTCTCTTTGCTGAATTATATTAAACAAACTCAGATATCTTATCATTTCATCCTTTCTTAGTTGAGTATTTATCCCTAAAAGTCATGGCTTTCTTTTGTGCCTCGCAATGAATAACATTAACAGTAATGCCCTGGTATTATGTAATCCCTGTTCCATAATCAGATGTTTCTGATTTTCTTTAAAGACAATTTTTTACGTTATTTTGGTTCAATCAGGATCCAGATAAGGTATAAACATTCCATATGGTTGTTATGAGCTATAAGTCTCCTTCATACTCGTTAAGTCCCCCCTCCCTTTTTTATTTATACCATTGACTTCTGAAAAAAGTTAGGTTCATTATCCTTTAGAATATGCCATTGTCTGAGTTATTCTATTTGCCTCCTTGTGATGCTATTTAACTTGTTCCTTCATAGGCAATACTCTCCACAGCTGAACATTTCAGATGCATTTTTTAAAGAACACTTCACAGGTGACTGTGTGTACTTCATACTCTGTCACTTCAGGTAGTGCATTATCTGGTTATTCCCTTAAGGTAATGCTAACATTAATTAATGCTGACAGCCTTATTTCTGCTTTGAAAATTTCTTCATCACCCTTTCCTCTAATGGTTTCATTTATTTATGATCACTTCAGAATTTGCTGTTTCATTAGGGATGACAAAATTGTGGTTTTATAAGTTTATCATTTCTTCAACATTTATTCTTTGGAATTTTTTGTAAAGAAGGACTTTCATTAATTAGGGTTACTTACTTGGTTACTCTGATATATAGGAAAGATGAGATAAATATTTAATTCTTTATTTTAACCTGAAGTATTTTATCTCATTCTTTTCTTTTCTCCTCTACCGAACTTTTGTTTCATTATCAGTTTCACTTCAATTTAATAAATATATTTTGAACACTTAATATATGTCAGGTACCATACATGACTGGAGTCACAAATGTTTAATTAGTAAAAGAGATACATACAAGATTAATCAGGAGTCTGAAAATGGTTAACTACTGTGTCTGCCACAGTCACAAGTCATTCTGTGATTAAACTTGTCCTCCTACACACCCTTGTTGGTGCAGCCTTATGAGAAAAATTTTGCACAATAGGAAAAACTAGGTTCACTCTCTGACTGTACCAAGAAACCCTAAGAATGAGTCAGCTAACAAGGAGAATAGACACTGAAAATTTAAAAATTGGAGAAACCTATAGTAGGTGATCCAAAATTAATAATAAATCAAAACGAAGTATAAACAGGAATGAAGATAGAGTTGAAAGAGAAGAAGATAATTGACAGTGAGTGGAGGGAAGAAATACTTGGAAGGTAAAGTGGGTAGAAGAGCAGAGTCACATACTGGAGGACTTTGGGCATCCAGATCCCCATCTGCGGTAATTCAATGCACTCCTCAGTGCTGCCTGAAACTCTGAAGGAGCATCTTATGTATCTTGTCTGAGGGTCGATGAATCCTGACTCCAGGGCTTTTGACTCCAGTTGACAGAGTTGAGCTTTTCTTGGATTCTAATAAAATATGGTAATGCAATTTAATCTTGTTTCTCCATTACCCAAAGTATCCTTACAAAAATTGCTTTTTAATTATTTGTAGTTACTTGAGCCTCTGATTTTTAGAACCAAATTATCAGAACTAACCTAATATAGCATTATATGGAATGACACATGTATTCTAATATAGCTGTAGTTCGTTTGCTGTTGAAATATTTTAAAAAATGCTTTAATTTGAATTCTTAGCATCCAGGCAAACAGTTCATTTCATACAAGTGATCAGTTTTGCAGACCTAGAGTTCACAATGGGCAGAACAGATAGCGAAAAAACCCACAGATCTGTTATAAAATTTTACCTGACACACTAAAGATATAAAGTAAAATTTCAAAAGTAATTTTAAAAATTGTTATTCATGTTAATTACAGCCATTTCGAATTTTAAATCAGATCAAGTATGTTTCTCTGCAGTTTCCCAAAGTAATACTATATATGGAAAGAATTCAAATACTTTTCTAAATGCGCAAGAGTACTGTCAAATAATGCTTACCAAGAATTGTGCTAATTCAAACGCCTCTGAAGATTTCAGTTGCCTACCTCCCTGACCACACATCACAGAGGCAAAAAAGAGTTGATCTTGAATGTTTCAAGGTTTGTTATGGTTGTTACAATTAGATATTTACATGTTATAAATGTCATAATCATTATATAGGGAACCATGCAGAATTAACTGGAGCCAGCTGCTATTCTAAGCATTTTTACAGTTTAATGTTTAATTCTGAATGTATTCTAATGATATCAGCACCATTATCTTCCCCAAATTGCAGATGATGAAACTGAAGCACAGAGGGGACTAGCTTACCCAAAATCACATATCTAGTAATAAGCAGAATCAAATGTAAGCAACCTTTTGAAATAACAAAAGGGTTAATGTTAACAAAAGGATCACATAAGTAAGATGATGAGCGTTAATCCTTCTGAACATTTCTGATATTTTAATGATTAATCTGGATCTGACTGCAGTATCTTTTAGGTTTCCTATGTTTTAGAAATTAGGAGGCAAAACTTAACTTATGAGACCATATCAGGATTTGCAGAGATAATGCACAAGAAGCACCTGGCCTAATGCCTGCATTGAGTAGGTGCTCCACCATGGTAATCTCCATCTCTGCTCTACTGCCTTAAGCTCCCTGCCCTGCAATATGAACATGAGGACTTGCTTTTACCAGGTCTTGCAGCTTGAGAAACAGTTATCTAAACTCAGTAAATTCTGTTGATTATTTACCCCATAAACATTACTCAAGTTATTTAGGCCATCTCTGGCCCTGTCCAACTCCCTGGTCATACTGACAGATGGTATTTTTATTGTCTTATGCAATGCTGATCTCAATTGCTGGCTGGACTCATGCTGCTAGTTCTAACTACTTGGGAGGATGAGGCAGGTGGGTCTCTTGATCCCAGGAATTCAAGGCTGGAGTGAGCTATGATTGTACCACTGCACTTCAGTCTGGGTGACAGACCAGGATCCTGTCTCTGACACAAATAAATAAAAACTTTCAAAAAGTGGGAGCCGGGGCAATGGCTCATGCCTGTAATCCCAGCACTTTGGGAAGCCAAGGCAGGAGGACTTTCTGAGGCCAGGAGTTTGAGATCAGCCTGGGAAACACAGCAACATTCTGTTTTAACAAAAAAAAAAAAAAAAATAGCCAGGCATTTTGCTACATGCCAGTAGTCCCAGTTATTAGGGATACTGAGGCAGAAGGGTCTGCCTGAGCCCAGGAAGTGGAGGCTGCAGTGAACCAAGGGAACGCTCTGGGCAACAGCCTGGACAACAAAGTCAGAACCTACCTTAAAAAAAAAAAAAAGTTAATCCAGATAGATTCACAAAATTATTTTTCATGTTGAAATTAAATATATTCTTAAAGATCACAGTTCATTAAAATAATGCCTTAGGTTATAAATGAAACAAAGAGAAAGCCAAAAGACAAAAGGGTGATTGGCTTTAAATGGCATTTATCATGAACTTGCTTTATGGTACAAGAGAACCTAAGTACAAAAGGAAAAACTTTCACTTCAGCATTAATTTGTAAGACTAGCTTGTAATTTACTAGTGGAATCCTGATTACTAAAATGTATGCTTAATTGTTCACTATGTTCATGGTAATAGCAGTTAATTGCACTAATGCATGTCAAGTATCTTAAGTGCAGAACATACCGTCAAAAGCTGAATATGTTTTATAATGTAAAAAGGGCATAACAAACTCTCTTAAGTGTCAGGAACGGCATGTCTGCCAGAGAGCTCTCGGCCAGCAAGAGGGTCCCAACACCCGGAAGAGAGAGTGCGCGGAAAAAAAGATAGACAAGAGAAGCGGGGTCTGGAGGTCTGAATAGACAATGACCATACAGCAATGCCTAAACAGCAATTTTATTTGTGCAAAGGGTCCCAATATATACTGTCAGCTTTCAGTAGCTGACGTCAACTCATATTCTTAATTCTATAAGGGAAGTATGTAGCTAAGGGCCATAAAAGTAAGGAGGGTCAAGCAAGCAGGCGATTTTTCTTTATCTATTGTGTAGGGATTTACATTTGAGAAGGTAACATTCTTTAAGGTCAGGAAAAGCAACTTTCTTTAAAGGTCAAGCAAAACTCATGGATCTTAAAGATAACAATCTTCTAGAGACATGTGAGTAGTTACAGGGCTTAGATAATGTTTAGTAAACAGAGTCATAAAACTAGTCCAAAACAGGTACCAAGATAAAACACAATGTCTTAGTAAAACCACACAGCCATCACCAAGCCATTGTGTCAGTGTCAGGGAGTCTGAGATAACTTCTACAAAGTCATCCATCTTTTAGTTCCTGCTTTCCCTTAGCTGGACTGCCTCCAGGAGGGGGAAATATGTCTGGGCTCAAGCTCACATTATGGCGGAGGCACTGTCAGGGGGCCTCTACGCTGGAGCGATCCCCATACCTAAGTTCTAGCTATGACAAAGAAATTTCAGTTGCATACATGACAAGCAGTAACACAGAATCATAGCTTATTTGTAATAATTAACATACTTTTCTTCAAAGACAAACTGCATATCAAAATAATACTTCACGTTTAATGGATTCTAATCATATCCATTGTGACTGATGAATTACTATTATCAAATTTGGCAGTGGCAGATTATGTTTTCCTTATTTCACTAATAAATTTGCAAGATAATAAATTGGGTTATTAAATTATTGCGTCTCATAAGATTCAAGATTTAAAACATTTGTGCTTTGTAAATTGCTGCAAATTGAAAACAGGAGATAGACACGTAATGGTGGAATGGATTAGTTATTTTGTTAAACCTCCTCTTCATAAATGGTAGATTAAGTTAAGCTATTACTGCATTGAAAATGAAGAAGAGGTGGAGCTATACATTAGACAATTTAATTTGTGCACAAGAAAACACATTGAAATACCACCTCATGCCAGTTAGAATGGCAATCATTAAAATATCTGGAGACAACAGATGCCAGAGAGGTTGTGGAGAAATAAGAACACTTCTACACTGTTGGTGGGAGTGTAAATTTGTTCAATCATTATCGAAGACAGTGTGGCGCTTCCTCAAGGACCTAGCAATAGAAATTCCATTTGACTCAGCAATCCCATTACTGGGTATATACCCAAAGGATTATAAATTGTTCTGTTATAAAGACACATGCATATGTATGTTCATTACGACACTGTTTACAATAGCAAAGACCTGAAACCACCCTAAATGCCCATCAAGATAGGCACTTGGGGTGGTTCCAGGTCTTTGCTATTGTAAACAGTGCTGCAATACCTCTGAACAAGGAAAATGTGGCGCATATACACCATGGGATACGATGCAGCCATAAAAAACGATTAGTTTGTGTCCTTTGTAGGGACATGGATGAATCTGGAAACCATCATTCTCAGCAAACTGACACAAGAACAGAAAATCAAACACTGCATGTTCTCACTCATAAGTGGATGTTGAACAATGAGAACACATGGACACAGAGAGGGGAGCATCACACACTGGAGTCTGTTGAGGGGGAATAGGGGAGGAACAATGGGGGAAGGAAGGTTGGGGAGGGGTAACATGGGGAGAAATGCCAGATATAGGTGATGGGGGGATGGAGGCAGCAAACCACATTGCCACGTATGTACCTATGCAACAATCCTGCATGTTCTGTACGTGTACCCCGGAACGTAAAGTGCAATAAAATATATATATGTATTACATGTATATAAAATACATATTTTATATATAAAGAAAACCTCATGAATTCAGACTAGTATGAGAAGGGCTAACTTAAATATATATGGTAAAATAAGAGTATTTAGTGTACCATATTTATGTGTACTTCTTTTAACTTTTAAGTGCGTATGACAATTCCTACAAAGCTAGGAAATGGTTGCAAAAAGGTAAACCTCTTTCAGTTTTGCTTCCACCATAGTTTGGAATTTATTTGTAGTTAATGTATAAATTGTTAGTATATTACTCAATATTTCTGAAGTTTATGAAACCATTTACTCCTGTGAGTACATAAAATTTTACTTTACAATCAAGTTTATTGCTATTCACTTTATTAACTAATTTTCTCCTACAGATTAAAAACCTAGCAAATACAAGTATAAATTTCCATTCACTTTCTCTGATTATTTTTATAGTAGAAATCAGTGGAATCTAAATATTTTCGTCTGTCTCAATTATAGTTAGAATTTCATCAGTATCAGCAGCAAACATTTATTGTGTACTCACTATGTGCCAGTGACTATGCAAAATGTTTATATGTAAAATCTCATTTAATCCTCACAACAGCCCTAGAAACCTTCCTAAGTTACGCAATTAATATCATTCCCATTTGACAAGTGAGAAATTTGAATTTTGAAGAGATTACTCACTGTTCCTCTGGGTAAATTAGCTAAGTAGCTGAGGAGAAATGAAATTGCTGTTTTTTGGAATGCATTGCTATTTAACCTCTATATTATACTGCTATGTATTATGCAGAAGAAATAGACAAAAATATATTAAATTTTGGAAAATAAGCCTCTAGCAAATATGCAGATGTTACAGACTTCTTATCTAGCCCCCACCAAAAGGCAGAAGTATTAAATTGTGAAATGTGTCAGGAAAAAACCACTCTGCCTTTTAAGTAATGATTTGATACTGAAACTACAGCATATAAAAAAGCATATAAAAATTCAGTGTCAAAGTGGGATTACATATTTACAAGTCTACAAAAGCAAGTTAGACACAGTGAAAAAACACTATTATGGAAATATTATTTTGTGGCCCCTCAAAAATGAAAAAATATAGGTAGTAGTTACTCAGAAATTGATAAAAATCCATGTTATGGGGAAAATAGAGTGTTTTGCCTCTCATTCCAAGTACTGATTTTCTTCTTTCGCCTACTGTATTTTACTTATAAGTTTTAATTTTTCTCCCCTATTTCCACAAGGCAGAAAAAAGTAAAGAAAGTTTTTAGGAAACTGTTACCTTTGTAAATGTTGTCACTAAGTTATATTCTGGCCGCTAAATTGTTTAAATAGTAGTATGGAGAGAAAAAATTATATATATATGTAGGTATTAAGAAGACTGTGAAAATGTAATTAATACTGTTAGGTAGAAAAGCGATGCTATGTGAGAGAAATGTAGGGGAGAAATATCTTTTCCTTCTATCCTCTGAGTCCTGAGCTGTAGTCCCTACAACAAGACACATTAGCAAGAGAAGAGCATACAAATTTAACCTAAGCTTTATATGACACAGGAGCCTTCAAAGAAAATAACGCCTGAATAAATGATTAAACTTGAGTATATTTTGTGCTAGGCTTGATGAAAAGTGGAGAGTCCTGGGGACAGGTATAGAATCCCTCACCCCCCAAAAAAGTATAAATATAGTAAACTGGGAGAAACAGCAAGGCCTGTTCATTCACATTTCTTTTCACATCCCTGTCTTCAATGATAAGGATGCTGCTTTCTTTCTTTTTGGTATAGGAGCAGCACCTCTCACATAAGGGTCTTATTTCCTGCCTCAGAGGAAGATCAGAAAATCCTTTCTAGGTTGTATGCCTTGTTTCAGGGGAAAGTCACAAAGTCCTAACTGTGTGTACCATTTCTCAGATTCCTTAAACTGGAAATACTCAATTTGCCAAGGTGCCATATTTTGGGGTAGCATTTCCTGAACCCTGTCAGGATAAGTGTTTTCTAATGCTGGACAAAATTGCCTAAAGAAAAAAATATTATTCCCCTTATTTTCTTCGATTTTGAACTATAAAGCAAATGTCAGTAACATTGTGCCAGTTAAGTTAAACCTTATGTCAAGAGAAAAATTATGAAATTTTCACAGTATAAAAGCACCCATCCTGTTGCTAATTCTTTTTTTTCTTAATTTTTGTATTTTTTTTTTTATTATACTTTAAGTTCTGGGATACATGTGCAGATTGTGCTGGTTTGTTACATAGGTATACACATACCATGGTGGTTTGCTGCATCCATTCCCCTGTCATCTACATTAGGTGTTTATCCTAATGTTATCCCTCCCCAATCTACCTACCCCCTGCTATCCCTCCCCTAACCCTCCCACCCTCCAGCAGGCCCCCGTGTGTGATGTTCTCCTCCCTGTGTCTGTGTGTTCTCATTGTTCAACACCCACTTATAAGTGAGAACATGTGGTGTTTAGTTTTCTGTTCTTGTGTCAGTGTGCTGAAAATGATGGTTTACAGTTTCATCCATGTCCCTGCAAAATACGTGAACTCATCCTTTTTTATGGCCACATAGTATTCCATGGTGTATACATTTTCTTTGTCCATTCTATCATTGATGGGCATTTGGATTGTATAATTTTTTTCTTTGCTATTGTAAACAGTACCTCACTAAACAGACGTGTGCGTGTGTCTTTATAATTGAATGTTTTATAATCCTTTGGGGATATACTCAGGAATGGGATTGCTGGGTCGAATGGTATTTCTACTTCTATATGCTTGAGGAATTGCCAGACAATCTTCCACAATGGTTGAACTAATTTACGCTCCCATCAACAATGTAAAAGTGTTCCTATTTCTCCACATCCTCCCTAGCATCTGTTGTCTCCTGATTTTTTAATGATCGCCATTCTAACTGGCGTGAGATGGTACCTCAATGTGGTTTTGATTTGCATTTCTCTAATGACTGGTCATGATGAGCTTTTATTCATGTGTTTGTTGGCTGCATAAATGTCTTCTTTTGAGAAGTGTCTGTAGTATAGTTTGAAGTCGGGTAGCATGATGCCTCTAGCTTTGTTTTCTTTTGCTTAGGACTGTCTTGGCTATGAGGGCTCTCTTTTGGTTCCACATGAAGTTGACGGTGGTTTTCTCCAATTCTGTGTAGAAAGTCAGTGATAGCTGGATGGGAATAGCATTGATCTATAAATTACTTTGGGCAGTATGGCCATTTTTATGATAATGATATTTCCTAACCATCAGCGTGGGATGTTTTTCCATCTGTTTGTGTCCTCTCTTATTTCTTTGAGCAGTGGTTTGTAGTTCTCCTTGAAGAGGTCTTTCACATCCCTTGTAAGTTGTATTCCTAGGTATTTTATTCTCTTTGTAGCAATTGTGAATGGGAGTTCACTCATGATTTGGCTCTCTGTCTGTTATTGGTATATAGGAATTCTTGTGATTTTTGCACATTGATTTTTTTATCCTGAGACTTTGCTGAAGTTGCTTATCATCTTAAGGCGATTTGGGGCTGAGATAACGGGGTCTTCTACATATACAATCATGTCATCTGCAAATAGAGACAATTTGACTTCCTCTTTACCAATTGAATACTCTTTATGTCTTTTTCTTGCCTGATTGCCCAGGCCACAACTTTCAATACGATGTTGAATAGGACTGGGAGACAGGGCATCCTTGTCTTGTGCCAGCTCCTAATCTCTAACGTTCCTGAGTCTAAAATGAATGTTATTAATGTTTTCTTTACATCTTTTCTAAATATCGAACAAACTCACTCATTGAATATTTGTTTTTTCTTTGTTGGAGATATCTCAGGGCTTAAATCCTGACCACCAATTTCTAAATTAGAAATAAAAACAACTGAATAGGGGTTTGTGAGAAATAAATTAATATTATTCATCGTTTAAAAGAACTTGTAAAACTTCCATTGATTCTACTTCAAAACTGAATTTTCAAGTTATTATGGTTACAAAAATAATCATATTCAGCTTCATAGAGTGTATGAAGTAGAAAATAAAGGTTCAAATGTTTATGTATCATTTCTGTGTAGTAGATCAGTAAAAACTAAAAGCATGCCTCCCCAACCTAAGCCTTACAGATTTTCAGTAGTTTGGTGTGTTTTCTTCCAGCTAATATTTTCGCACATATAAACATAGAAATTCATTTAATAATGTTTGCTTTCATACTTTTTTATGAAATATGTGATCATAATTTATATGCTAATCTGTAATTTGCTTTGTTCACCTAATACTGCCTGAGAGACATCTATTCATGTTAATTGAAATAGACCAACCTTCTTCATTTCAATAGCTGCATATTTTTCCATGGTATCCTGTAACATCAGGATGATGCAGCCAATAAGGGGGGTCCTGGGGCACAGAGCAGAGAAGGGGATTGGGACAACACAGGTACTGGTGTAGCAGAACAACTGAAGGCCTGTGACAGTCATTAGATAACTATGAGAAAAATCAGTGTGAAAGAAAGCCTGACTTTTCATCAATTTTTGTTTCCAGTCTGATAAGTAGAAAATTTTCCACTCTTATTAAGGTGAACAGCTCCTTTCTTGTGTTTATTAGGCTTTGATGTTTTTCATTTTAAATTTCCCTTTCATCTCAGCCACTTTTTCTTTCATCTTTTTATAGATTTTTAACATGTTAATAATATATGTTCTTTTTATATTAATTATATTCTATTTTGGTCTTTTATATAAGTTGTGTATATTTTTCAGTGTGTTGTTTTATTTTAAATGGTGGTTTTTGCTTTATTTTTTCTTTCCAACTTTTATCTGAGGTTCAGTGGGTATATAGGCAGGTTTGTTACATGGGTAAATTGTAAGTCATGGGGGTTTGATATACAAACTGTTTCATCACCCAGGTGATAAGCATAGTAGCCAATAGGTAGTTTTTAGATCCTTACTCTCCTCCCACCCTTCACCCTCAAGGAGGTCCCAGTGTCTATTGTTCCCTTGCATGTGTCCATACTCAATATTTAGCCCCCACTTACAAGTGAAAATATCTGATATTTAGTTTTCTGTTACTGAGTTAATTCACTTACAATAATGACCTCCAGCTCCATCCATGTTGCTGTACAGGACATGATTTTATTGTTTTCTTTTTATATCTGTATAGTATCCTATGGTACCTATGTACCACACTTCCTTTATCCAGTTCACCATGTATGGGCATCTAGATTGAATTCTATGTCTTTGTTATTATGAATAATGCTGTGATGGCCACACAAGTTCATGTGTCTTTTGGTAGAAATATTTGTTTTCTTTTGCCTGTGTACCCAGTGAAAAGATTGCTGAGTCAAGTAGTGTAGTTCTGTTTTAAGTTCTGTGAGAAATCTCCAGACTGTTTTCCACAGTGGCTGAATTAATTACATTCCAACCAGCAGTGTATAATCATTCCCTTTTCACTGCAACCTCACCAGCATCTGTTATTTTTTTACTTTTTAATGATTGCCATTCTGACTAATATGAGATAATATCTCACCGTGGTTTTGATTTGCATTTCTGTAATGATTAGTAATATCCAGCATTTTTTCACATGCTTGTTGGCCATGTGTATGTCTTCTTTTGAGAAGTCTCTGTTCATGTCTTTGTTTGTTTTTAATGGGGTTGCTTGTTATTTTTGCATGTTGACTTATTTATATTTCTTACAGATTATGGATATTAGAACTTTGCCAGTTGTATAGTTTGAAAGTATTTTCTCCCATTCTTTAGATTGTCCCTCTACTCTGTGGGTAATTTTTTTTTGCTGTGCAGAAGCTCTTT
Source organism: Alouatta palliata (assembly GCA_004027835.1). NCBI lineage: Eukaryota > Metazoa > Chordata > Mammalia > Primates > Atelidae > Alouatta > Alouatta palliata. The sequence goes on along the minus strand of PVKV010009589.1, from coordinate 12,820 downwards.
ATTTTAATTTTGTCCCACTTGTCAATTTTTCTTTTTGTTGCAATTGCTTTTGGGGTTATCATGAAATCTTTGCCAGGGCCTATGTCCAGAATTTTCTTCCAGGGTTTTTAGAGTTTTCAGTTTTACATTTAAGTGTTTAATTCATCTTGAGTTGATTTTTGTATATGGTGAAAAAGGTCCACTTTCAATTTTCTGCACATGACTAGCCAGTTATCCCAACATCATTTATTGAATAGGGAGTTGTTTCCCCATTGCTTTTGTCAGCTTTGTGAAAGATCAGATGGTTGTATGTGTATGGCCTTATTTCTAGGTTCTCTGTTCTGTTCCATTATTCTATGTGTCTGTCTTGGTACCAGTATCATGCTGTTTTGGTTACTGTAGCCTTGGAGTATAATTTGAAGTTAGGTAATATAATATCTGTGGCATTTTTTTAAAGATTGTTTTGTCTATTTGTGTTATTTCTTGATTACATGTGAATTTAGAATGGTTTATTTTTTCTAATTCTTCGAAAAATGTCATTTGCCAAAATGCTTTCCGTAACAACTATAATATTTTCATTCTCAAAAGTAGTGTGTTAGAGTTTCAGCTCCTCTGCACCTTTGCATCTTTGCTAGCCCTTAATATTGTTGGGCTTTTGCCTTTTTTAAAAGCTATTGTATTAGACATGTAGTGGTATCACATCATAGTTTTATTGGCAAGTATCTAATGACTAACAATGTTGATCTTATTTCCATGTGTTTATTTCACATCTAATTTTTTTCTCTACTGAAGTGTCATTCAAATCACTTGCCTATTTTCATTGGGTAATTTTTTACTCTATTATTGAGATTTTAGTGTAATTTATATATCTTGGATATAAGTCCTTTATCAGACACGTTTTGCAAATTTTCTTTTCCCTGTTTGTGACTTACCTGTTTTCTCAACAATGTCTTTTGAAGATCAGATTTTAATTCATTAAGTTCCATTTATGAATATTTTATGGTTCACAATTTTGAGTTACATCTAGACAATTTTTACCTAATACAGGGTCACAAAGATTTTCTACTATGTTTTCTTTTAGAAGTTTTATAGTTTTAGGTTTGGCATTTTGATCTATCTATGGTTTATTTTAAGTTAAATTTTTAATGTGTTGTAAGGTATGAGTCAAAATCCTTTTTTTTTTTTTTGCATGTGGATATTTAAGTATTTTAGCATCCCTTGTTGAAAAGACTATCCTTCCTTCACTGACGTACTGTTACACATTGTTGAAAATTAGCCAATCTTGTATTTGAAGACATTTTGTATGAATTATTATAGTTTCATAAAAATCTGCAAATATAAGTAATGTTTGTTTTTTACCTTTAAAAAAACATTTTTTTGTCTTCTGATATTTTTACTTTGCTGTGTCTATTGTAGAATCAGTTTGTTAATTTTCACAAGAAATTCTATTAGAATTTTGATTGAGATTGCATTGAATCTGTAAATTGAGAAAAGATAAAATTCTAGTTTTACTGAGTATATCAGTCAATAGACAATATATTTAAGCCTTAGTTTATTTCTTTTCTCAATACTTTATAGTTTTCTTTATGTAAATCTTATACATGTTATCTTAGATTTATAACTAAGCATTTAATACTTTTTTGATGCTGCATTAGTCTATTTTGACACTGCTATAAGGCACACACCTGTAGTCCCAGCTGCTCAGGACACTGAAGCAGGAGAATCACTTGAACCTGGGAGGGAGAGGTTGCAGTGAGCCAAGATGGCACTACTGTACTCCAGCCTGGGTGACAGAGTGAGACTCCATCTAAAAAAAAAAAAAAAATCCCCAAGACTAAGTAATTTAGAAAGAAAAGAGGTTTAATTGACTCACAGTTCCACATGGTGAGGGAGGCCTCAGGAAACATAATCATGGTGGAAGGCGAAGGGGAAGCAGGCACATTTTTCACAAGGCAGGAGGAGAGTGATGAAAGCACAGAAGGGAATTGCCAAACACTTTTAAAACCATCTGATTTCATGAGCACTCACTCACTATAAGAGAACAGCATGGAGGAAACTTTCCCCATAATCCAATCACCCCCCCACCTCCACCCATTGGGATTTCAGATCCCTCCCTCAACATAGGAGTATTATAATTTGAGATAGGATTTGAGTGGGGACATAGAGCAAAACCGTATCAGATGCTATTATAAAAGATACTTTTATTTTAATTTCAATTTTCAATAATTCATTGGTAGTATGCAGAAATACATGATTTTGTATTTTGTGAACTATTTAGTAGCTTTTTAAATTAGTTTTTTAGACATTTTCTATGCAGACAATTTTTAGTATGCCATTCTTTATGTAGACAATCATGTCTGTGAATAGATTTATTTCTTCCTTTGTTATCTATATGCCTCTTACATATTTCTCCTGTATTTTAACAGAATTTAGGAACTCCAGTACAATGTTCCATAGAAATACTGAGAGTCAACATTATTGCCTTCATCCTTAAGTATCAAGTATGAGACTTACCTGTAATTTTAGCAATAGAGTTTTGTAGATTCTCTTTGTAAGGTTAAGAAAGTTCACTTTAATTACTATCTTTCAGAAAGATTTAAAATCACGAATGGAAGTTGAAGTTTGTCAGATACATTTTTGGCATCTATTGAGATGATCATAAAATTTTTCTTTCATAGTCTAATAATACAGTAAATTATGTTGACTCATTTTTGAAGGTTGAATTGATGTTGCATTTTTGGGATAAACTCCTCTTGATCATAATGTATTATTCTTTTTATATATTGTGAGATTAAATTTGGTATTTTTTGTTGAAGATTTTTACATCTATGTTTATAAGAGATTATTTAGTTTTTTGTGTGTAATATATATGTTTATAAGAGATTCTTTAGTCTTTTTTGTGTTTCTTGTACCTGGTACTGTAAAGCTAATATAATCTGACTTTATTCTTGATTCAAATAAATTAAGATAAGCAATTTTGCCCTTTTATAAGCATAAAGCACTCTTATTATATCACTTATAATTTTGATGCTGTATACTGATTACATAAAATCTAATGTACCATAAAATGTATGATGCTAATATTTATGTTCAAACTAATCCTTTTGAAATAAATTATTTGTCTAGGGTTATTTTTATATCAATAATGTAAAATTTAATATTGAAAACCAATTTACATGTATTCACCTTTTTAAATTTTTTGAGAAGCATTCTGAACTTAAATACTTAACAAATACTTGTAAAGCTTCTGGATTTAAGTTTTAAAATCAAATGTCTTATTAGACAAGCTGATAAAATTGGCAGTCAGTAAGGGAGATTGATGCAACATACTTTGATTTTGATGGAAATATATGAACTAGAGTAGTTCTATATGTGTCAATAGTCTTTTCTTATTTAGGTTGTCTTGAGGTCATATTTCTTAGGTAACACTTTCCATACAGGATTATACTCTTTTTTTTATTTGTACTCTCAAATGTAGATGAATGTGAAAGCTATTTCTGTTCCTTGATATAAATATTTTTATCCATGTGTACATGTCTATATGCATTTTACATCTAAAGAGAGAATACTTCTAGTCTTATATTCTGGCATGATGTGAGTGTTTACATTATAATAAAAGGACTCAGCCATCGTATTCATTGGGCTTATATTACTTACGAGTCATATCATGAAATTGAAAACATATGCAAAAAAGAAATAAATTTTTAGAAGCAGTCAGAATCTTGTTGTCAACCTAAGCTTGTTTAGTCTAAAACAGACGTGCCTGGAAATTCTGGGGTATAGATTAGTAGGTGTGTCTGCCATGGGCTATTTTGCCAGAGGGATTGAGGATTCTTTGTTGAAGTAATTCACATGAAGATAATAAATAATAGAAAAAACAGAAGTACTTAAGTTTGCTTCAAAGAAAATTGTTGAGGGACATATACAAGGTGTGATTTTTTAGTGTCATATGGTGTTTGCTATTCAGCTTCATCTGATATATCCTCAAAAATGAAACATGAAAAGATGGACTTGGCTGGGCCTGGTGGCTAATGCCTGTAATCACGGCACTCTGGGAGGCCAAGGTGGGTGGATCACATGAGGTCAGGAGCTCCAGACCAGCCTGACCAACATGGTGAAATCCTGTCTCTACTAAATATCAAAAATTAGTCAGGCATGATGGCACATGCCTGTAATCCCAACTGCTTGGGAGACTAAGGCAGGAGAATCACTTGAACCTGGGAGGCGGAGATTGCAGTGAGCCAGAATTGCACCACTGCACTCCAGCCTAGGCGACAGAGTGAGACTCAGTCAGAAGAAGAAAGAAGAAAGAAGGAAGAAGGAAGAAGGAGAAGAGGAGAAGGAAGGAGGAAGGAGAAAGAATGAAGGAGGAGGAGGGGGAGGAGGAGGAGAAGGAGGAAGAGGGAGGAGAAAAGAAGGAAGGAGGAAGGAGAAAGAATGAAGGAGGAGGAGGGGAGAGGGAGGAGGAGGAAGAGGAGGAAGAGAGAGGAGAAGAGGAGAAAGAAGAAGTTGTCTTTGCTAAAACTGAAGGAGCTCTTGAGACACAAACACTCATCAGAAGACATCCACAGGGAGCCCCAGGCACCATTACTTTGGCACTGATATAATGAAGTCTGTTTTCTTACCACCCAGTAATTTTTTAACATTAAACTTATGAAAGTTTATAAAGAAAAATGTCATAAAAAAGTATTTATGAAGTATACAATAACGACTGTGGTATATTTGTAAAATGATGTATTTTGGTTTGAGGGCGTGTTGTTCTTTTTCATACACTAATAAAATGTGTTTGGTTTTAGGTTTCCTCAAGAACTGAACATGGGAAAAATAAGTGCTGAAATTATGTGGACTCTTTTTGCCCTGGACATGAAATATGCATTAGAAGGTATTTATAAATATTTATACTTATTAGAATACATGTTAGAGTTAAATGGTGAATTTGTGTTCTTGGCTTTAAATGTTAAGAACTAAAACATTAAAACATTAATTATTGTGATCAGTTTAGTTCTAAAACTTATTTTCAAATGATAGAAAGATAAGGTCTCAAAGTACTCAAAAAGCCCTAAAGAAGTATATACATTTGTAATTATATGGTCTAAGTTCTGGAATCATAAGAATATTTCACTGATAGGGTTATTCTCATATGCAAGAATACTCTATGGTAGTTCATTTACCAAAACAGGCCATATTGAGGGGGTGGGTGAACATTTAGTCCAGATAGTTGTCTATGTGGATTGGGAAATCGTATCCACGGGGAGGCAGGTCAAAATCCTACCAGGTTTACACAAGAACAGTGGCAGAGGTCTTCACCCAAAACTCTACCTTGAATAAGTATGAATCATACAATGTAAGAAAGATAAATACAGCTCTAAGTTAAACAATTCTATAAATATTCTCTGTGCACCCACAGTGTGTTTATAGTTACATATAGAACCATACATCGGGTTACTATCCTCTTGAAACTGACAACCTCATAGAAAAATTTCTTTGTACTTATTCAACAAATATATATTGAGCCCATAGATACTAAATGACCATTGGTGCACTGGTTGTAGGGGATGTGACAGTGAACAAGGTAACCCTGGTCCCTACCCTTATCAAGATCATGGAGAAGGACTACAAGAATGCAGAAAGTTGCAATATGGAGTGGTGAGGACTAATGATGACAAAGTGTCTGGAGAAGTACCTACATCAGACCTGGGGATAGGGGAGAAGGCAAGCTTACTAGAGACTTCCTCTAAGAAAATGTAACCTTGATAAAGACCTAAAGGGTAGGTAGGAGTAAGAAGAGCTTTTGGTAGGACAGAGAAAATCAGAGAAAGCACAAGGGGTATTTGAGGAGAGAAAACTCAGTGGGCCCAATGAGCAAGAAAAGGGTAGCAAGAAGTAAGACAGGAGAAATTAACAGGGACAAGCAGACAGGGCCTTGTGGGCCATCATGAGGAGTTTGGCTCTGAGAAATAAAGTCTCATAAAGGATTTTCAGCAGGTGCATGTCTTATTTAGATTTGCAACTTAGCAAAATTGTTTTGATTACAAAATGGAAAACAGGTTGGGAGAGTTAAGACCGGTTTTAGAGAGTTCATGTTAATCATGCCATTGTTTAATAGATTTCCTGGACCAAGATGCGGAGGGAACATTCAGTTTTTCTTATTTGGAAAAAAACAGGTACACAATAGATCATAATACCTAGTCTTCTGATAAAGTCAGCCTGGCCCATTCACAAATAGAGAGGGTTATCTAATCTTTAAAATCATACCAGAACTGCCCAGAGGTGCAATTCCTTCCTTTGCCATGAGGTGTTTCTTCTCCAGTTTATTAATGACCCAGCCCTTCCTACCTCTTCCATCTCCTCCTCCTATTAACCACATCCTTTTACATCTCTCTGCTTTCACTGTCTCTTGAGGACCCCAGAATTCTCTTAAATCGGACAAGAACCACCAGTCTACTCAGCAAATACATTTTTTTCAGATAGCATTTACCACCCTAGGCATATACTCTACATTCTTTCTCCCTTCTTGAAAGTCTATCAGGCATCTGAAAATTTTTAGGGTCGATACAGATTCTTAAACTCCTCTGTCAGAACCTGCTCTTCCTTGCTGCTCCTTGTAGCAGTTATTGGTACCACCATTTATCCAGTGACTTAAGCATGTCCGGGTTATCATTGATTTCTTTATTGTCTTCACGATAATAAAAGTTTATTCCTGCATGAGTGATTTTTTGGCCTGCTGCTCTGATGCCTGAATTTTTCTTCCAACCAATCGTCATAGGCAGCCATGTAGGACTCAGCTAACGACACCTCCTCAGAGAAGATTTCCCTCACCACTTTATCTATAATAGCTCCCGAGAATAACTTTACTTTAATCTGCCGCATAACAACTAATTGTATTTTGTTTGTTCATTTGATTATTTCTTATGTGTCTTTTTTTTTACCACAATGTAATTTTGTCTATGATTCTTACCAACATATCTACATTGTCTAAAATGATGCCTAGAAAATAGAAGCTGCTCAATAACTACTTGTTGAATAAATAAATTACAAAGTTTACCAGGTAACCTCAACTCAGTGGATCAGTGGAATTACAAAGTTTACCAGGTAACCTCAACTTAGTGGATTAGTGGAAAGGACAGTAGAGGGGACATCAATTTGTGACCTTCTTTTGCTGTATGACCTTGGGAACATTTCAAGAGCACAACATCTTTGTGTTTCACTGTTCTCCCCTTTTGTTTGAGTAGAACAAAACTCAGTACATTTTGAAACATTTAATGTCTTTTTGTATCATAATGTGGTATAAGCCAAATGTTATAGAAAGTTGATAATTAACTTTACCATTTAAGTTTTATTAATCTTAGAGTAAATTTAACTGGGGACTTAGGTACAATTTTGCATGACAGTATTTTTCACATTGTCAATGAGTAATAGACCATTCAGCATACATCATATATATTTTGAAGATCAAAATGTTTTAATTTTTTTAGTAGAATAGATGGTCTTATTAGTGACATTTTCAATTGTATGAGATTAGAGCTTTTTGAAAAAAAAAAAAAAGAACTATGTTAACCATGTGTCAGTCCTTAACACAAGGCTGGCATGTAGTAGGTACTCAATAAATTATGGTTGCATGAAAATCTAAGGTGCACTAAAGCAGTGTGTAAATGAATATATGTACGTAGATTAGCTACATATTTCAGAATTATTTTCATTTAGATTAGAGCCAGGCAGTTGTACATTGTTAAAATTTCCTATATGTTTTCTAATCCATTCTGTGTTGAAGTACATTGTTCCTCAGTTTAATTGTCCTTATTGATATTTGCACAACAGAATAGTAACGCTTCAGCTCGTCAGAATGCCCTGTAGCCTCAATCCTTTCCCAAAGGCTTTCTAATATATAACAATCTATTTTACATTAACAAACACAGCTCACAGAACATATGGCAAAACACTGCTTTTACAAGATAGAGTCACATTTTAGCCATCAAACAGATTTCACAGGCTGGTTAATAAAAATCAGCTGTCACAGCATCTAATACAAAGTCTAAATATATTCCATGAAATCCCCTATGTCATTTTAGTGGGGAAATGGAGACCAGTGAGAATAAACACTGAGAAGCAGGGCAAAACCAAGGTGGACAGATGTGTTTCAGCCCCACCTTCCTCTGCTGTTTCTGCAGGTTTCTTCCCACATCCTGTCTGCCCTGCCCCTTCTTTATTTATATTTTATGAGCACCTGGTGCACTCAGGGTTTGCCAAGAGATGAAACACACAAAAGCGTTTGGGGCATCCTGGTTATCCCTTCCAAAAGATCTGAAATCAAAATAAGGAAATAAACACATTATAATTAAAAACTGGGATGGTGGGTGGGTGGCAAATGCACCCTGCATACCCTGATGAGCTGGAAGTGGCCATGTGAGAATAAACATAAAACCACCCACCCTGCATACCCTGATGAGCTGGAAGTGGCCATGTGAGAATAAACATAAAAGACAATAAAATGGAAGCAAGAAATGAAGCATATTGGCATCTGCTTTTCAGAAATTTAGGAGATTTTTCCTCTTTTTATCTTTACATTGAAGGAGAGCATCTGCATTAATTCTATTGACCTAAACTGGGAAGCACAGATACTTTTTCTCATTTATAGTAAGTGCATTTTGTAGTTTCCTCCACAGACAGTTCCCTTCCAACCCGCCCACTCCCTCATCCCTTGCAGTTAAGTTGAAACCATTTGTTTTATATATATGGAGTGGATAGAGAAGGCCAACTCTGTGTAATTAATCTAAAAACATGCTGACTAAAATATTTGGTTGCTAAATAACAGAAGAAAAAAAGACATCTAGGAGTGTTTGTAATGCTATTATTTGGGTACACCTTTGACCATCTGCTCAATCACCTTTTTATTATTTCAGTAAAGGATAATTAAAATGTGTTTACCTGAATAATATGCCATGCTCTTTTGACAGAGATGAATACATCAGAGTAGGTATGTAATTAACTGGTCAGCCACTTTCTCTGGTCTAACTTAAAAAGAAGTCAAATGGTAAGAACAGGGCTAAGCTAACTTCTCAGGCTATGAATGTGATCCCGGTTGTAGCACAGGCAAATCTATTTGTTGAACGCACAGCTGTGTATTCCGATGTTATTAGAAGTTCAGTGGCTAAGAACTTCAATGACTCTTAAGTCTGTTTTTCTATTATACAACAGTGAGCTTTAGCAGAATCTCACGTAAATGGAAGTGAGTTTCCAAAAACCCGCTGAGCTGTTATTAGAATCAGAATATGGAGCATTACCTGTTTGGATATTTTTAATTAATATGTGGTCACTATATAAATAGAGCATAAGGTCTTGATGGGTATTTTATCCCTGCCTGAACTCAAGATTCTAGTTTTATCTCATGTAATTCTGACCCTGGTTTTGACATAAGGAACAACAGTGGACGCTGACATTCAAGGATTTATTTAAGAAACCTGGTCCTCTGTGCTCCTAGAAAACACTGAGCTTTCTCACATTTCTCATTTGAGTTGGCATTAGAATTTAAGTTTCTTGTTAAGTCAATTCAGAGTCCATGTTGTCATGAATACAGCTGGTCTCTAACTGTTGAGCTTGGTACTCACTCAAGTGTGACAGCTTTTTTCTTTCTCTCCTATGTGAGGCCTCAAGAGACTCTACGGCTGAGACTGGGTTATCTTTTTGTCTCCCTCATACAGCATACCCACTTTTCTAGCTAGTTGTTTTAGTAGTTAATGAGTTTTGGTGAGCTTAGGGGATCTGGTGAACAGATCCTCTGCAGTAGCACCAGAATAGTAAGAGAGAAACTGTCAGCTTAGATACCTAAAAAATAGAATGTTTAGGATTGGTGTATCAGTTACCTATTATGATATAATGCATTATCCCAAAATACAGTGGCTTGCAGCATACATAAGTAGCTGTTGTTGAATGCTTGGTGGGCTGAAGGAGTGCTTTCCTAGGTGCCATACTCATATGGCTGTTGAGTAGTTGTGGGCTGTCCGCAGGAGACCTCAGTTGTTCTCAGCATGGACCTCTTCACAAACTCCTTGACCATCTCCAAGATACAACTGCTAGCTTTTCCCAAAGTGAGCAATGCAAGAGAAAAGGCAGAAGCTGCAATCTTTATTATCTATACTGTGAAGCCACACTCAGTCACTTCGACAATATTTCATTGGTCGCACAGTTCAGCTTTTTCAGTGTGGGAGAGAGTAGGAGGATATGAACTCCAAGAGTCAAGGATCACTGGTATGATCTTAAAGGCTGGCTAGCACAGTTATTAGTTTCCTCTCTGATCATTTCTTTATAATGTTGGCATATTCTTATTTTAGGGCAGGTCTTTGTGATGATTTTAAACAAAATTAATACTCATTGTGGATAAAACCATTTTTTCCCTTCCACTTGATTTCTCTCCACCCTTCCCATAACAACAAGAAAATGAGGTGAGCAAGCAATGACTAAATTTTATACAAACAAATTCTTGTCTAAGATGCTAAAGCTCTTGTTAGTCCTCTCTGTTTTTTCTAGCAAAGCTCCTATGGGAAAGGAAGTCTGGTTCACTGAAAAGAAATTAACCAGACACCCTCAGGAAAGGCATTCATAGATCTCTTGTGCTCTCCTCATTTCAGAACAGTGTTTTTCAACTGTTCTGTAGCTGGTAGCTACACATTAGAATCACCAGGGATAGAGCCTTGGCCTTTTGAAACATGCCCAGATTTTTAATCTTATTTAGCAATTGCCTATTTAGCACTTGCTAGATACTGGTTTAAATGATTTACAAATATTAACTTATTTGATTGCCACAACAGGCCTACGAAATAAATACTATCACTGTCCCCATTTTAGAGAGGTTATTTTGCCTGAAATCACATTTCAGTAATTACAGCAATTGAATGGAAGAGCCAAGATTCCTGGTGATTCTAGTATGTATTCATACCAGACTGATGTATTAATTATTGAGTACCACTGTTCGTAATATTAATTACATTTTGGAGGCATTCTTTGAGAATCTGACAAACTATGTTGACTGTATTACTAGAAAAATGCTAAATAGCCTATACATCAAAACTCTGCATATATTCTCTCAAGGATATGTATATCAATGCCCAATAGCCCAATGGTAGGCTTCTTCCCAGGATCCATGAACTGCAAATTCAAAACTTTTGCTTGCTAGAGCAGTGATTGTCCCTGGACCAGCAGCATCAGATGGGCAGTTGATGGAAATGCAAATTATCAGGCCCCACAGATATTCTGAGGATAGGGCCCAGCAATTCCTGTTTTAACAAGACTTCCAGTTGCATCTAATGTGCACCCAAGTTGAGAACCATTGCTCTAGAAAACTGCTGTGTGGAAGCAGGTGATTTAACTAGCCGATGAACCCATTTTCATGGTTCTTTGTAGACATCTCGTTGTTCTTGGCTCATCCTTATGCAAGTAGAAACTATCTTCTATTAAAATTTGGTTGATTTGATAAAAATGATCACCAAAGGAAAATTAATCATGAATATTCATTTATTTTTTCATTAATACAAACACTTATATGTCCTGTATTCAAGGAATTCCCAGAATGCTTGCTCTCTGCCAGGCATTATGCAAGCCAGGCTCAATGCAACACAACAGAGATGATCCCTGCCTCAAGAAACTTTGTATTTAACAATAAGCAAATAATTACATAAATAAACATATAAGATTTAATCACTGATATAGATGAAAAGCATGTCCATTAGACATCTCTAACTTACACATTTTAAATAAACCTAGAAGTACAACCTTCTCACCCAAATTCTGTTCTTCTCTTGGCCTTTTTTTTTATTACAGTAAAATATGTTACCATATGTGGATTATCAGACATTATCTTTGATTCATTTATTTCTCTTACTCTACCACCATCTCCGGATACTGGACATAGACAAATCCGTAAATACTTACCTGTTCTACCTCCAGAACAGATATGGCTCTCACCCTTCTCTCCATCTCTACTACCTCCAACTAGCTCTAGTTGCAGACCTCCTTCACTTTGATTCCTATAGTAACCCTCTAAGTTGCTGGAGATGTATTCTTGCTTTCTTGTGTTCCATTAGCTCATAACAGTCAGATTGACCTTCACACATTTAGATTACATCAAGATATTCTTTGATATATAGAAGTTTCCAAAGACTTCCTCTTTCAGTTGACCAAAATCCATTATTTTTACTATGGCTTATAATGTAGCATGTAGTCTGGGCTCTACACATCCTTCCAACTTTACCTCATTCACTTTCCTCTCACTCATATGTAGCCATGTTGTCCTCATGACCCTTCCTTAACTGAGCCAAATGCATTGCCACACCAGGGCATTCATATTTGCTTGCTTTCCTCTGTGAAGCTCTTTTCATTCTCTTCATAGATGGCTCATTTCCATTTTTCAAGTCTCAGTTCATGGTCACCTTCCTTCACAACCCGACCCTGACCATCTCATCCTTCACAACATTCTCACACATCTCTGACTCCTTTTTCTCCCCCAGACATTTACTATATCTGAATCATATTATTTAGCCTGGCTATTTGTTTACTTCTTTTTCTTTTTTTTTTTTTTTTTTTTTTTTTTTTTTTTTTTTTTCTTTTTTTTTTTTTAATATATATACTTTTTATTGCATTTTAGGTTTGGGGGGTACATGTGAAGAACATGCAAGATTGTTACATAGGTACACACATGGCAGTGTAATTTGCTGCCTTCCTCCCCATCACCTGTATCTGTTATTTCTCCCCATGCTATCCCTCCCCAACTCCCCACCCCCTGCTGTCCCTCCCCTTTTTCCCCCCGACAGACCCCAGTGTGAGATGCTCCCCTCCCTGTGTCCATGTG
>PVKV010009588.1:18443-80362 GCA_004027835.1 Alouatta palliata | reverse complement strand
TTATTGGTGTATAGGAATGCTTGTGATTTTTGCACATTGATTTTGTATCCTGAGACTTTGCTGAAGTTGCTTATCAGATTCAGGAGATTTTGGGCTGAGACGATGGGGTCTTCTAGATATACAATCATGTCATCTGCAAATAGAGACAATTTGACTTCCTCCTTTCCTATTTGAATACCCTTTATTTCTTTTTCTTGCCGGATTGCTCTGGCTAGAACTTCCAGTACTATATTGAATAGGAGTGGTGAGAGAGGACATCCTTGTCTAGTGCCAGATTTCAAAGGGAATGCTTCTAGTTTTTGCCCATTCAGTATGATATTTTTTTTTAACCTCAGGTGTGGAAATGTGGCCCAAACTTACTTTAGTGATTGATTCAGGCATAGGCCAAAATATCAGTAAGACCAAATAGAATTCTCTTCAGTATGTTTCTGTTTAACTTAGACAATGAGCTACTAAGACAAGAACCATGTCTGTTTGGATCACCATTGAATCCCCTACACCTAGCACACATCTGGAACAATGTGAATAAATATCAAGAAGACTGAGTGGTCCTTGGCAGAATTATGCATTTATAGCAACTTTCACTTTCCAAGGCTGGATGTTTCTTTTCCTAGCTGGATGCTTCTTTTTCATGTTTCTATAAGAAATATGGATCAGAAATTGGCAAAGCTTTTCATCAGATGGAACTCAACAATGTATCACTGGGGCATGAGTGATAGAGAAGAAAATCCCAGGGTAAATAGGTTTACAGCTAAAACCTCATTTCCCCAGAGCAGCACAATTGTGATATACTTTTTTTCACTGAATTGTTCACTTTGTGTTTTTTTAATTGGATATTAACAAATGATAAGTATATATACTTATGGGGTACAAGTGATGGTATATTTTTCACACATACACACACACACACACACGCACACACGATTGAAGCTAATTAACATATCCAAACCTCAAATATTTATTGTTTATTTCTGCTGTGTAACTTAAACATTGTACCCTTTGACTTACATCTCCTCATTATGCCCACTCTGCAGCCTTTGATAACCACCAGTCTGCTCTATCTTCCCTGAGTTCAATTGTTTTAGATTTTCTGCAAAATTTGTCTTTCCATTCCTGGCTTATTTCATTTATACTAACAACCTCCAGATTTACCCATGGTGTTCCAAATTACATAATTTCCATCTTTTAAATGGCTAATTGTTTCTATTGTGTATATATTCCACATTTTCTTGGTGTCCATTGGTTGATGGACACTTAGGTTGATAGATGGTTAGGTTGAGTCCATAACTTATTGCAGTGATTCCATGTTTATTGCAGCCTTATCATGAATATGAGAGAGCAGTTATTCATTTCACATACATAATTCAAACCCTTTGTATATATACCTAGAAATAGGATTATTGGATCATATGATAGCTCTACCTTCAGTTTTTAGAGGAATATCCAATCCATACTGTCTTCCATAATGGAAAATTTGTATTTTCCATTATATAATATATCAATTTATATTTTCACCAGTAGTGTACAGAGGTTCTCTTTTCTCTACATTCTTACCAACACTTGCTATCTTTTCATGTTTTGGGGTTTTTACTTTTTTTGAGGCAGAGTCTCACTCTTTTGTCTAGGCTTGAGTTCAGTGGTTCAGTCATACCCCACTATAGCCTCAAACTCCTGAGCTCAAGTGATCCTTTCACCTCAGCCTCCTAAGTAACTGGGATTACAGGTGCTTGTCACCATGCCTGACTAATTTTAAAAACTTTTCATGTAGAGGCGAGGTCTCACTATGTTGCTCAGGTTGGTCTTAAATTTCTGGCCTCAAACAATCTTCCTGTCTTGGACTCCCAAAGTGATGAAATTACAGGCATGAACCACTGTGCCTAGCCTATATTTCCTTAATGACTAGTGATGTTCTGTGTCTTTTCATGTGCATATTAGCCATTTATATATAGTGAAATGTCTATTCAGTTCCTCTGACCATTTTTTAATGGGATTATTCATTTTTATTAAGTTGTCAGAATTCTTTATATATTCTGGGTAGAAGTCCTTTATTAGATAAGTGATTTGCAAAAAATACTTTTTCCTAGTCTGTAGCTTGTTTTTAAAATTTTCTTAATGATGTCTTTTGAAGAACAAATGTTTTCTATTTGATAAAATTCTAATTGTTATTTTTAATAATTGTTTATCTGGTATATCTTTATTACACCCTTGCATTTGTAATATATTTTTGGTGGATTTAGAAACTTTGGTAGACAAGTTGTTTTTTTACCTTGTACTTTGAATATGTCATTCTATTGCCTTCTGTTCTCTACTGTTTCCAACTAGAAACCAGCCTTTAATTATATTTTTATTCTTCTGTGTTTAATTAATAGTTTTTCTCTTGCTTTCAAAAGTTTGTCTTTGCCTTTGTCTTTCAAAGTTTTACTACAATACTAGGTTTGGATTTCTTGATGTTTATCTTACTTGGGGTTTCTTGAGCTTTTTCAATATTGAGTTTTTATAATCGTTTTGTAGACCTTTTCAGCCCATGTTTCTTCTAATATTTTTTTGTTCCATTTCTCTTTGATCTCCCTTTGGGACTTCCTTCACAATATGCTAATATAATTCATGTTGTCTCTGAAACGGTTCATTTTTCTTCAATCTTTTTTCCCCCTCTACTTAATATTGAATAGTTTCCTTTGATCTGTCCTCTACCTTACTGATTTTTTCTTCTGGCATCCCAAATTTGCTGCTGAGCCCATTTAATGAATTTTTCATTCCAATGGTTATAGTCTTCAAATTTAGAATTTCCTTTTAGGTATATATGTATATTTTTTTAAGTTTCTACTCTCTTGCAGATTTCCTAATTGTTCAGTCATTATCCTCATATTTTCCTTGAACTTCTTGAACAAAGTACTTAAAAAAAATTTTTTTGAACATATTCATAATAGCAGCTTTGAAGTCTTTGCCTATTTAAATCGAACATCTAGGCCCACTCAGTTAGTTTTTTTTTTCTTTCTGAGTGTTTCTTTTAATGTCTTATAATTTATTATTATTGTTGTTGAAAGTTGGATATTTTAGATAATGTATTTAGCAACTCTGGATTTTTATTTTTTTCCATTAGGGTGTGTGTGTGTGTGTGTGTGTGTGTGTGTCTGTGTGTGTCTGTGTGTGTGTGTGATTTTTTTGCTTTTTCTTTTGTTTTTAGAAACTTGCCTGTATTTATTCAGAGGAATCTATTTGCCCTGTTATGTCCAGCTATTAATGTCTCTGCTGAGTTTTTTTGTTCTTATATTTACTTTGGCTTTCTAGGAGTTGCCCTGTGTCTCTGTAGGTTATTGGTCACTAGTAATTTGAGCAGAAATTGTTCTCACATTCTCTAAAGCCTACAAGGTTTCTACCTTCTGTTGATTAATTTCTATGTGGCTTGGAGAGTATATTCAAGATTTAGCTCATTTACAAGTGTGCCTTCACTTTCTGCCTGGCTCTTTCTGGTCTCCTCTCTGCATATCTGTCAGGCAGGGCTGTGTGGTGAACTTACCTAGCTCTTCTATGGCTCTTTCATTTCAACGATCTCCCTGTTCAGTTTCTGGCTAATCTGTTGCTTGTATCAACTGAAACTGCTTGTTTGAGGGAATATTTGCTGATCTTTTTACCCTGTCATAACTGGAAGTATCATTTGTTGTAATGTTTTAAGACTATCAATGTATATTACAGAATTTGCTTCATTATTTTTAAGTCTGTATGTCTGGAAGATATTATTAAAAGTGGATAATTGAATGCATTATTGTATGAGTTCATGAATGTTTGAGAATAGCATCTGATTTTCTTCACATATGAATGAAAACTTGACTTGGTATAAAATTTTGTGGTCACAGTCATTTTCCAGTAAATTTTGTTATTCTTAGTTGTCTTGCATTTGATATTATAGAGGAAAATTTTAACTTTTTTCTTCATATATATATATATATATTTTTTTTCTTGCTTGGATGATTTTACGGTCTTTATAATTTCAATTTCAAAGAGTATATGTCTACACATAGGCATTTTCAAATTATTTTCACCTAAAATTAAAATAAATTTAACCAGAAAGACATGAAATCTAAATAAATAAAATAGTAAAGCTTTACTGAAGTTCATAAAACTAGAGCTGAATAAATAGAGATGCATACAATATTCCTGTAGAAGAGCTTCCTAAATGCTGTATACTTTCTTTCATAATATGAGGAGAAACATACTATTTGGTTTCCCCACCATTGGTAATACACTTCTAATCAGAACACCAAAGGAGTTTTTTTAAGACGGAATGTGACAACTTGATTTTAAAATTTATTTTTAAGAATATGTGAGAGTAGCCAAGAAATTTTTAGAAAATAATACGTTGTAATGCTAATGTTTTAAAACTCTGGAATAAATGAAAAGATCAATGGCATAGAGTCTAGAAAAGAAGTAAAAAATATGTAGGACTTTTTATATTTATTGGTTAGTATATATTGAACCAACCTTGCATCCCAGTGATGGAGCCAACTTGATTGTAGTGGATAAGCTTTTTGATGTGCTGCTGTATTTGGTTTGCCAGTATTTTATTGAGGATTTTTGCATCAATGTTCATCAGGGATATTGGCCTGAGATGTTCTTTTTTTGTTGTGTCTATGCCAGGTTTTGGTATCAGGATGATGCTGGCCTCATAAAATGAATTAGGAAGGATTCCCTCTTTTTCTATTGTTTGGAATTGTTTCAGAAGGAATGATACCAGCTCTTCTTTGTACCTCTGGTGAAATGACTGTGAATTTATCTGGTCCTGGACTTTTTTTGATTAGTCGGCTATTAATTACTGCCTCAATTTCAGAACTTGTTATTGGTCTATTCAGGGATTCAACTTCTTTCTGGTTTAGACTTGGGAGGGTGTATGTGTCCAGAAATTTATCCATTTCTTCTAGATTTTCTAGTTTATTTGTGTAGAAGTGTTTATATTATTCTCTGATGGTAGTTTGTATTTCTGTGGGATCAATGGTGATATCCCTTTTATCATTTTTAATTGCATCTATTTGATTCTTCTCCTTTTTCTTCATCATTAGTCTGGCTAGTAGTCTATCTATTTTGTTGATCTTTTCAAAAAATCAGCTCTGGATTCACTGACTTTTCAAAGGATTTTTCGTGTTATGCTCTTATCTATTTCTTGCATTCTGCTAGCTTTTGAATTTGTTTGCTCTCACTTCTCTAGTTCTTTTAATTGTGATGTTAGGGTGTTGATTTTAGATCTTTCTTGCTTTGTCTAGTGGGCATTTAGTGCTATAAATTTCTACACACCACTTTAAGTGTGTCCCAGAAATTCTGGTATGTTGTTTCTTTGTTCTCACTGGTTTCAAAGAACATCTTTATTTCTGCCTTAAATTCATTATTTACCCAGTAGTCATTCAGGATCAGGTCATTCAGTTTCGATGTAGCTGTGCAATTTTGAATGAGTTTCTTAATCCTGAGTTCTAATTTGATTGCACTGTGGTCTGAGAAACTGTTTGTTTTGATTTCCATTCTTTGGCATTTGCTGAGGAGTGTTTTACTTCCAGTTATGTGGTCAATTTTAGAATAAATGTGATATGGTGCTGAGAAGAATGTATATTCTGTTGATTTGGGGTGGAGAGTTCTGTAGTTGCCTATTAGGCCCACTTGGTCCAGAGTTGAGTTCAAGTTCTGGATAGCCTTGTTAATTTTCTGTCTCATTGATCTGTCTAATATTGATAATGGGGTGTTAAAAATCTCCCACTATTATTGTGTGGGAGTCTAAGTCTTTGTAGGTCTGTAAGAACTTGCTTTATGAATCTGGGTGCTCCTGTATTTGGTGAATATATAGTTAGGATGATTAGTTCTTCTTGTTGCATTGATCCCTTTACCATTATGTAATGCCCTTTTTTGTCTCTTTTGATCTTTGTTGATATAAAGTCCATTTTACAAGAGACTAGGATTGCAACCTCTGCTTTTTTTTGCTTTCCATTTGCTTGGTAAATATTCCTCCATCCCTTTATTTTGAGTCCATGTGTGTCTTGTGAGATGGGTCTCCTGAATATAGCACACTGATGGGTCTTGAGTCTTTATCCAATTTGCCAGTCTATGTCTTTTAATTGGAGCATTCAGCCCATTTACATTTAAGGTTAATATTGCTATGTGTGAATTGGACCCTGTCATTATGATGCTAGATGGTTATTTTGCCTGTTAGTTGATGCAGTTTATTCATAATGCCAATCGTCTTTACAATTTGGTCTGTTTTGGCAGTGGCTGAGACTGGTTGTTCATTTCCATGTTTAGTTCTTCCTTCAGGAGCCCTCATAAGGCAGGCCTAGTGGTGACAGAATCTCTTAGCATTTGCTTGTCTGTAAAGGCTTTTATTTCTCCTTCACTTATGAAGCTTAGTTTGGCTGGATATGAAATTCTGGGTTGAAAATTCTTTTCTTCAAGAATGTTGAATATTGGCCCTCACTCTCTTCTGGCTTTTATGATTTCTGCTGAGAGACCTGCTGTTAGTCTGTGGCCCTTCCCTTTGTGGGTAACCTGGCCTTTCTCTCTGGCTGCCCCTTAACATTTTTTTCTTCATTTCAGCTTGGTGAATCTGATTATTTGTCTTGGGGTTGCCCTTCTTAAGGAGTATCTTTGTGGCATTCTCTATATTTCCTGAATTTGAATGTTGGCCTACCTTGCTAGGTTGGAGAAGTCCTCCTGGATAATGATCTGAAGAGTGTTTTCCAACTTGGTTCCATTCTCCTCATGACTTTGAGGTACACCAATCAAATGTAGATTTGGTCTTTTCACATAATCCAGTATTTATTTATTGGCAGCTTTGTTTGTTTCTTTTCACTTTTTTTTTTAAATTTTGTCTTCTCACTTTATTTCATTGAGTTGATCTTCAATCTCTGATATTCTTTCTTCAGCTTGATTGATTCTGCTGTTGATACTTGTGTACGCTTCATGAAGTTTGCAGGCTGCGTTTTTCAGCTCCATCACATAAACAGAACCAATGACAAAAACCACATGATTATCTCAATAGATGCAGAAAGGGCCTTTGACAAAATCTAGCAGCCATTTATGCTAAAAACTCTCAATAAACTAGGTATGGATGGAACGTATCTCAAAATTGTAAGAGCTATTTATGACAAACCCACAGCCAATATCATACTGACTGGGCAAAAACTGGAAACATTTTCTTTGAAAACTGGCAGAAGACAAGGACGCCTCTTTCACCACTCCTATTCAACATAGTATTGGAAGTTCTGGCCAGAGCAGTCAGGCAAGAGAAAGAAATAAAGAGTATTCAGTTAGGAAAAGAGGAAGTCAAATTGTCTCTGTTTGCAGAAGACATGATTGTAAATTTAGAAAACTCCATCTTCCTAGCCCAAAATCCCCTAAAGCTGATAAGCAGCTTCAGCAAAGTCCCAGGATACAAGGTCAATGTGTAAAAATCACAAGCATTCCAATATACCAATAACAGACAAACAGAAAGCCAAATCATAAGTGAACTCCCATTCACAATTGCTACGAAGAGAATAAAATACCTAGGAATACAACTAACAAGAAATGTGAAGGACCTCTTCGAGGAGAACTACAAACCACTGCTCAGGGAAATAAGAGAGGACAAAAATAAATGGAAAAACATTTCATGCTCAGGGATAGGAAGAATCAATATTTTGAAAATGGCCATACTGCCCAAAGTAATTTATAGATTCAATGTTATCCCCATCAAGCTACCATTAACTTTCTTCACAAAATTGAAAAAAACTACTTTAAATTTCATATGAAACCAGAAAAGAGCCCACATAGCAAGACAGTCCTAAGCAAAAAAAACAAAGCTGGAGGCATCAGGCTATCTCACTTCAAACTCTAATACAAGGCTACAGTAACAAAAACAGGTCACCCACAAAGGAAAGCCCATCAGACTCACAGCAAATCTCTTGGCAGGAACCCTACAACTCAGAAGAGAGTGGGAGCAAATATTCAACATCCTAAAAGAAAAGAACTTTCAACCTAGAATTTCACATCCAGCCAAACTAAGCTTCATAAACGAAGGATAAATAAAATCCTTTATGAACTAGCAATTGCTGAGAGATTGTCTCACCATGAGGCCTGCCTTACAAGAGCTCCTGAAAGAAGCACTAAACAAGGAAAGGAACAACCAATACTAGCCACTCCAAAAATATATCAAATGGTAAAGACCATCAACACAATGAAAAAAATGCATCAACTAACAGGCAAAACATCTAGCTAGCATCAAAATGGCAGGATCAGATTCACACATAACAATATTAATCTTAAATGTAAATGGGCTAAATGCCCCAGTCAAAAGACACAGACTGGAAAATTGGATAAAAATTCAAGACCCATCAATGTGCTGTATTCAGGAAACCCATCTCATGTGCAAAGACAAAGACACACATAGGCTCAAAATAAAGGGATGGAGGAAGATTTATCAAGCAAATGGAGAGCAAAAAAAAAAAAAAAAAAAAAAAAAAAAAAAAAAAAAAAAAAAAAAAAAAAAAAAAAAAAAAAAAAAAAAAAAAAAAAAAAAAAAAAAAAAAAAAAAAAAAAAAAAAAAAAAAAAAAAAAAAAAAAAAAAAAAAAAAAAAAAAAAAGGAGTTGCAATCCTAGTCTCTGATAAATGGACTTTAAACCAACAAAGATCAAAAGAGACAAAAAAGGGAATTTCATAATGGTTAAAGGATCAAAAACAGCTAAGGATCCTAAATATGTACACACCCAATACAGGAGCACTCAGGCACCTAAAGCAAGTTCTTAATGACCTACAAAGAGACTTAGACTCCCACACAATAATAGTGGAAGACTTTAACACTCCACTGTCAACATTAAACAGATCAATGAGACAGAAAATTAACAAGGATATCCAGGACTTGAACTCAGATCTGGACCAAGCGAACCTAATAGACATCTACAGAACGCCCCACTCCAAATCCACAGAATATACATTCTTCTCAGCACCACATCTCACTCTAAAATTGACCACATAATTGGAAGTAAATCACTCTTCAGCAAATGCAAAAGAATGAAAAATCGTAACAAACACTCTCTCAGACCACAGGAGAATAAAATTAGAACTCAGAATTAAGAAACTAACTCAGAACTGCACAGCTTCATGGAAACAGAATAACTGCCTCCTGAATGTCAACTGGATAAACAATGAAATGATGGCAGAAATCTCATTGTTCTTTGAAACCAATGAGAATGAAGACACAATGTACCAGAATCTCTGCAACATATTTAAAGCAGTGTCTAGAGGGAAATTTATAGCACTAAATGCCCACATGAGAAGTGAGGAAAGATCTAAAATTGATGCCCTATCATCAAAATGGGAAGAGCTAGAGGAGCAAGATCAAAAAAACTCAAAAACTAGCAGAAGACAAGAAATAACTAAGATCAGAGCAGAACTGAAGGAGATAGAGACACAGAAAAACCCTTCAAAAAAATCAATAAATCCAGGAACTGGTTTCTTGAAAAGATCAACAAAATAGGTAGACTGCTAGCCAGATTAATAAAAAAGAAAAGGGAGAAGAATCAAATAGATGCAACAACAACAACAACAACAAAAAAAAAAAAAAAAAAAAAAAAAAAAAAAAAAAAAAAAAAAAAAAAAAAAAAAAAAAAAAAAAAAAAAAAAAAAAAAAAAAAAAAAACAATAAAGGGTATATCACCACTGATTCCACAGAAATACAAACTACTGTCAGAGTTTACTAGAAATAACTATGCATATAAACTAGTAAACCTGGAAGAAGTGGATAAATTCCTGGGCACTTACACCCTCCCAATCCTAAACCAGGAAGAAGTTGAAACCTTGAATAGACCAATAACAAGGGCTGAAGTCGAGGCAGCAATTAATAGCCTACCAACAAAGAAAAGTCCACGTCCAGACAGGTTCACAGCTGAATTCTACCAGATGTACAAAGAGGAGCTGGTACCATTCCTTCTGAAACTATTCCAAGCAATACAAAAAGAGGGAATCCTTCCCAAATCATTTTATGAGACCAACATCATCTGATACCAAAACCCGGCAGAGACTCAGAAAAAAAAAGAAAACTTCAAGCCAATCTCAATGATGAATATAGATGCAAAAATCTTCAATAAAATACTGGCAAGCCGAATTTAACAACATATCAAAAAGCTTATTCATCACGATCAAGTAGGCTTCATTCCAGTGATGCAAGGCTGGTTCAACATACACAAGTCTATAAACATAATCCACCACATGAACAGAACCAAAGACAGAAATCACATGATTATCTCAATAGATGCAGAGAAGGCCTTCAACAAAATTCAATATCACTTTATGCTAAAAACTCTCAATAAACTAGGCATGGAAAGAACATATCTCAAAACACCATAAGCTATTTACAACAAACCTACAGCCAATATCATACTGAATGGGCAAAAACTATAAGCATTCCCTTTGAATTCTGGCACTAGACAAGGATGCCCTCTCTTACCACTCATATTCAATATGGTATTGAAAGTTCCAGTCAGAACAATGATGCAAGAAAAAAAATAAAAGATATTCAATTAGGAAAAGAGGAAGTCAAATTATCTCTATTTGCAGAACACATGATTGTATATTTAGAAGACCCTATCATCTCAGCCCAAAATCTCCTTCAACTTATAAGCAACTTCAGCAAAGTCTCTGGATACAAAATCAATGTTCAGAAATCACAAGCATTTCTATACACCAATAACAGACTAACAGAGAGCCAAATCATGAGCAAACTCCCATTCACAATTGCTACAAAGAGAATAAAATACTTAGGAATACAACTAACAGGGGATGTAAAGGACCTCTTCAAGGAGAACAACAAACCATTGCTCAAGGAAATAAGAGAGGACATAAACAGATGGAAAAACATTCCATGCTCATGGTCAGGAAGAATAAATATCGTGAAAATGGCTATACTGCCCAAAGTAATTTGTAGATTTAGTGCTATCCCCATCAAGGTGTCAATGACTTTCGTCACAGAACTGGAAAAAAAACACCTTAAACTTCACATGGAACCAAAAGAGAGCCCACATGCTACCTGATTTCAAACTATACCACAAGGCTACAGTAATCAAAACAGTGTGGTACTGGTATCAAAACGGAAATATAGACCAATAGAACTGAACAGAGGCCCCTGGAGGGAATACCACATATCTACAACCATCTGATCTTTGACAAACCTGAGAAAAACAATCAATGGGGAAAAGATTCCCTGTTTAATAAATGGTGTTGGGAAAACTGGCTAGCAGTGTGCAGAAAGCAGAAACTGGACCCTTTCCTGACACCTTACACTAAAATTAACTCCTGATGGATTAATGACTTAATCATAAGACCAAACACCATAAAAACTCTAGAAGAAAACCTAGGCAAAACCATTCAGGACATAGGCATCGGCAAAGGAATTCATGACTAAAACACCCAAAGCATTGGCAACAAAAGCCAAAATAGACAAGTGGGATCTAATTGAATTCCAGAGCTTCTGTACAGCAAAAGAAACAATCATTGGAGTGAATCGGCAACCGACAGAATGGGAAAAAGCTTTTACAATCTACCCATCTGACGAAGAGCTAATATCCAGAATCTACAAAGAATTAAAACAGATTTACAAGAAAAAAACAAACAAACCCATCCGAACGTGGGTGAACCATATGAACAGACACTTTTCAAAAGAAGACATATATGAGGCCAACAAACATATGAAAAAATACTGATTATTATAGAAATGCAAATCAAAACCACATGGAGATACCACCTCATGCCAGTTAGAATGGCGACCATTAAAAAATCCGGAGACAATAGATGCTGGAGAGGATGTGGAGAAATAGGAACACTTTTACACTGTTGGTGGGAGTGTAAACTAGTTTAACCACTGTGGACAACAGTGTGGCACTTCCTTAAGGACCTAGAAATAGAAACTCCATTTGACTCAGCAATCCCATTACTGGGTGTATACCTAAAGGATTATAAATCATTCTGTTATAAAAACACTTGCACACATATGTTCATGGTGTCACTGTTTACAATAGCAAAGACCTGGAACCAACCCAAATGCCCATTGACAATAGACTGGACAAGGAAAATGTGGCACATATACACCATGGAATACTATGCAGCCATAAAAAGTGATGAGTTAGTGTCCTTTGTAGGGACATGGATGAATCTGAAAACCATCATTCTCAGCAAACTGACACAAGAACAGATAATCAAACACCACATGTTCTCACTCATAGGCGGGTGTTGAACAATGAGAATACATGGACACAGGGAGGGGAGCATCACACACTGGGGTCTCTTGGGGCAGGCCAAGGGAGGGACAGTGGGGGGTGGAGTTTTGGGAGGGATAACATGGGGAGAAATGTGAGATGTAAGTGACAGGGGGATGGAGGCAGCAAAGCACGTTGTCATGTGTGTACCTATGCAACAATCCTGCATTATCTGCACATGTACCCCAGAACCTAAATTACAATTAAAAAAAAAAAAAAAGAAAAAATAAAAAGCTCATCATCACTGGTCTTTAGAGAAATGCAAATCAAAGCCACAATGATTTACCATCTCATGCCCATTAGAATGACAGTCATTAAAAGGTCAGGAAAGAACAGATGCTGGAAAGGATGTGGAGAAATAGGATCACTTTTACACCGTTAGTGGGAGTATAAATTAGTTCACCCATTGTGGAAGACAGTGTGGCAATCTCTCAAGGATCTAAAATGAGAAATACCATTTGTCCCAATATTTTCATTCCTGGATATTTACCCAAAGGATTATAAATCATTCTACTATAAAGACACATGCACATGTATGTTTATTGTGGCATTGTTCACAGTTGCAAAGACTTGAAACAAATCTAAATGCCTATCAGTGATAGCGTGGAAAAAGAAAATGTTTTACATATACAGCATGGAATACTATGCAGCCATAAAAAATGGGTGAAGCTGGAAACCATCATTCTCAGTACAGTAACACAAGAACAGAAAATCAAACACTGCATGTTCTCACTCATAAATGGGAGTTGAACAATGGGAACACATGGACACAGGGAAGGGAACATCACACACCAGAACCTGTTGGGGGTTGGGGGCTAGGGGAGGGATAGCATTAGGAGAAATACCTAATGTAGATAACAGGTTGATGGGTGCAGCAAACCACTATGGCGTGTGTATACCTATGTAACAAACCTGCACATTCTGCACATGTACCCCAAAACTCAAAGTATAATAAAAAAAGACAAAGAAGATGTGGCATAGATACACCATGGCATACCATGCAGCCATAAAAAAGAATGAGATCATGTTCTTTGCAAGGACATGGATGAGGCTGGGCGTCACCATCCTCAGAAATATAACACAGGAACAGAAAACCAAATGCCACATGTTCTCACTCATAAGTGGGAGTTGAACAATGAGAACACATGAACACAGGGATAGGAATTGTACATGGGTTGGGGGGCAATGGGAGGGAGAGCATTAGGCCAAATACCTACTACATGAGGGGCTTAAAACCTATATGATGGATTGATAGGTGAACCAAACCACCATGGCCCATGTATACCTATGTAACAAACCTGGACATTATACACATGCATTCTGGAACTTTAAAATTTTAAAAAATGAAAGTCAGCTAAAAAAATATTATCTCTTAGAAGAGATACTCTGTTCATAATTTATTATGACTTGAATGCACACTTCAGGGCTCAGAAAATGATACATCAAAATACGGTGCTTTGACATGCTGAATACTTGAACAAAAGGATATGGAAAGACATCTGAAGCGGCTTCTGAGGCAAGGTTTCTCTGAACATCTCCCTTCTCTCACCTTTCATTCTCCCACAAAGTGAGTCATAGAAATAAGACTTTCTCTTGCTCATGGCAAGTCATAGAAACTAGAACCCCTTTACCCCAAACAGCCATAAAACTTAGAAATAGTACTCTAAGATTTCCCTGCTTTTCTGTTTAGCAGCTAGCTATAAAGAAATTCTCTGACTTACCCTTGTCTGATAGTTGGTAATAAGACCTTCATTCCAAGGGTCTTGCCCCATACCCAGGAGGAAGGAATGCTACAATAGAGAGGCTAAGAAGAATCTTAGCAGACAGGCCTTGTTGAGTTTCCCTCCTAATTCTGTTAACATTAGGTCATACCCATTTGTCAAACACATTTCCACATGGTTGTCCATGTTTCGTGGAACCAAATCATAAAAATAGTTTTCCTGGAGTCTTTGTGCCTTCATTTCCAAAGCCTCCATGTTACATGAAGCTTTGATTAAATAAATCTGCCATGTATATATATATGAATTTTTTAACTTCAACTTTTATTTTAGCTATAGGGAGTACATGTGCAGATTTTTAATAGGTATATTGCACCCAGACAGTACGCATAGTAGCCAAGAGGTAGTTTTTCAAGCCAAGCCCTTCTCTATTCTTCCCTCCTCTGGTAGTCGGCAGTGTTTATTTTTCCCATGTTTATGTCCATGTGTGCTCAATGTTTAGCTCCCACTTATAAGTGAAAATATGTGGTTTTTGGTGTTATGTTCCTGTGTTAGTTTGCTTAAGATTATGGCCTCCAGCTCATCTATGTTGGTGCAAACAATAGGATTTGATTACTTTTTATAGCTGCATAATATTCTATGGTACATATGTACCACGTTTGCTTTATCTAGTCCACCATTAATGGATACCTAGGTTGATTCCAGGTCTTTACTATTCTGAATAGCACAGTTATGGACATAGAAGTGCATGTGTCTTTTTGGTATAATGATCTAGTTTCTTTTGGGTATATACCTAGTTATGGAATTGCAGGGAGGAATGGTAACTCTGTTTTAAGTTATTTGAGAAACCTCCAAACTGCTTGCCATATAGTGGCTGAACTTATAGTCCCCAAAACAGTAAGTGTTCCTTTTCTCTCCACAGCCTCACCAATATTTCTTGTTTTATTGACTTTTAAAAAATAGCCATTCTGACTGATTTGAGATGGTATCTCATGTGGTTTTTATTTTCATTTCTCTAATGATTAGTGAAAATGAGCATGTTTTCATATGTTTCTTGGCCACTTTTGGTCTCCTTTTGAGAAGTGTATGTTCATGTCTTTTGCCTATTTTCGTATGGGATTGTTTTTGCTTGTGGATTTTTTTTTCAATTTGAGAGTAGGTACTATTTATTAACTGACCAGCTTAGAAAAATAATCATGGTAGACACCTTAGTTCATTTTTCTAATAAGCCTGTTGATATGGTCCTCCCTGTTGCATCTCTGCCTTCTACAAGATGGGTGCTCTTTTTCTTCATTCCACTATGTGGAGAAAATAACTTGAAGGGTCACAGGAAACATTTGCTTCTTTGAAGCATTTTCCAACAGTATAGATCTCATAAATTGTATCCTCCATATTTACCAAGAGATCAAGCAATCAAAGCATTTTCTGTCAAAGCAATTTGCTTCTTACTGATTTTGCCATAACTGTGCTTGTAGCTTAGTTCATTTACTGACTTCAGATTTGGGTACCCCCATGCAGTATGTGGTCTGCAGCCTTTGACATGTCAATTGAAGCCTTATTGAGCTTCATAAAAGTTCCATTGCAGATTTGACAAAGGTGAAGAAGCTGAAACACCTTTTGGACCTTTGGGCTCACACCATTGATACCTCTGATCCTGATGACAAACTCCAATCTGGATTCTGAAGGTACACAGAAGTTGCCAGCTTTTCTTGCCATTCAAATTTCAGTTCTGTACATCTGCCTATATTCCTTGTGATAGTGCTTCACTTTTTCATAGATAAGCTTCCTTCTTGCCTTTCAAACCATCTTTGGGGCAGACTTCTTTCTCAGGAACTCAATCTTCAGCTCTGTAAAATTCCTTCACTTTTTCTTAAGTGTCTCTGGCACAGCAGAAATCTTATTCTCTTGTACATCATCCATGGTTCCAGCTGGAAAAGAGCTGCTTGTTGATTTAAGTCCCTTATAGATTCTGGCTATTAGACCTTGGCATATGCATAGTTTGTGAATATTTTCTCCCATCATGTAGGTTGTCTTTTTATTTATTTATTTATTTATTTATTATTATTATTTTTTAATATATATACTTTTTATTGCATTTTAGGTTTGGGGGTACATGCGAAGAACATGCAAGATTGTTACATAGGTACACACGTGGCAGTGTGATTTGCTACCTTCCTCCCCATCACCTATATCTGGTATTTCTCCCCATGCTATCCCTCCCCAACTCCCCACCCCCCACTGTCCCTCCCCTTTTTCCCCTCAAAAGACCCCAGTGTGAGACGCTCCCCTCCCTATGTCCATGTGTTCTCATTGTTCAATAGTTTCTTTTACTGTGCAAAAGCTCTTTTGTTTAATTAGGTCTCGCTCATCAAGTTTTATTTTTGTTGCAATTGCTTTTGGGGACTTAGCCAAAAATTATTTGCCCAGACCAATATTGAGAAGTAAATTTCCTGAGTTTTCTTATAGGGTTTTTATAGTTTGAGGTTTTACATTTACATTTTAATCCATCTTAGGTTAATTTTTGTATATGGTAAAGTTAAGTGTCTGGTTTTATTCTTCTGCATATGGATAGCCAGTTATCCCAGCACCATTTATTGAATAGGAGTTCCTTTCCCCATTGCTTGTTTTTGTTAGCCTTGTCAAAGATCAGATGGTTGTAAACGTGCAGCTTTACTTCTGAGTTTTCTACTCTGTTTCGTGGATCTATGTGTCTGTTTTTCATACCAGTGCCATGCTGTTTTGGTTACAGTAGCCCTGTAATATCATTTGAAGTTGGGTAGCATGTGGTCTCCACATTTGTTCTTGTACTTAGGATTGCTTTGGCTATTTGGGCTCATTTTTGTTGTTGTTTCATATGAATTTTAGAATATCTTTTTCTAATTTTGTGAAGACTGATGTTGGTAGTTTGATAGGTATGGCATTGAATCTATAGATTCCTTTGGGCAGTATGTCCATTTTAATAATATTGATTCTTTCCATCCAGAGCATGGAATGTTTTTTCATTTATTTGCTTTATTTCAGGAGTGTTTTGTAGTTCTCCTTGTGAAGATCTTTCACCTCCTTTGTTAGCTATATTCCTAGGTATTTCATTTTTTTGTATGTGGCTTTTGTAAATGGGATTATGTTCTTAATTTCACTCTCAGCTTAGACATTATTGGTGTATGGAAATGCTACTACTTGTGTACATCGATTTTGTATCATGAAACCTTATTAAAATAATTGATCAGTTCTAGTAGTCTTTTGGGGGGTCTTTAGGGTTTTCTAGGTATAGAATCATATTTTCAGCAAAGAGAGAGAGTTTGATGACTTCTTTTTCTATTTGTGTTTTATTTCTTTTGCTTTCCTAATTGCACTGGCTTGTGCTTCTAGAACTATGTTGATTAAGAGTGGTGAGAGTGGGCATCTTTGTCTTATTCCAGTTCTCAGAGGGAATGCTCCCATTTTTTCCCTTTTCAGTATGATGTTGGTTGAGGGTGTGTCATGTGGCTCTTATTATTTTGAGGTATGTTCCTTCAGTGCTTAGTTTGTTGAGGGTTTTTTTGTTTTTATCAAAAGGACGTGTTGGATTTAGTCAAAAGCTTTTTCTGTATTTATTGAAGTAATCATATGGTTTTTGCTTTTAATTCTGTTTATGTGGTGAATCATATTTATTAATTTGCATATGTTGAACAAGCCCTGCATCCAAGGAATTAAAGCTTGTTTGATTCTGGTGCATTATTGGATTCAGTTTGTTAGCATGTCATTGAGGATTTTTGTGTCATCAGGGATATTGGCCTGAAGTTTTCTTTCTTCACTGTATTTCTGCCAGGCTTTGGTATTAGACTGATGCTGGCTTCCTAAAATAAGTTAGAGAGGAGCCTCTCCTATTCAGTTTTTTGGAATAGTTTCAGTAGAATTGGTACCAGTTCTTCTTTGTACATCTCATAGAATTCATCTGTGAATCCATCTGGTCCAGGGCTATTTTTGGTTGGTAGGTTTTTTAAATTACTGATTTAATTTCAGAGTTTGATATTGTCTATTCAGGATTTCAGTCTCTTTCTGATTCAATCTTGAGAGACTGTGTTATTCCAGAAATTGGTTCATGTCCTCTAGATTTTCTAATTTGTGTGCATAGAATTGTTCATAGTATTCTCTGAGGATCTTTTGTATTTCTATGGGACCAGTTGCAATGCCATTGCTGTCTTTTCTTATTGTACTTACTTGCATCTTCTCTTTTTTCATTGTTAATCTAGCTAGCCATCTGTTAATCTTGTTTTTTTTTTTTTTTTTGAGAATGAATTCTTGTTTACGTTGATTTTTTTCATATGGATTTTTGCTTCTCAATTTCATTTGGTTCCTCTCTAATTTTTGTTAGAGAAGAACTGCTAGCTTTTGGGTTGGGTTGTTCTTTTTTCTTATAGTTTCTTTCTTCTTTCCTTTTTTTTTTTTCTTTTTGAGATGGAATCTCACTCTGTTGCCAGGCTGGAGTGCAGTGGTACAATCTTGGCTCACTAAAACCTCTGCCTCCTGGGTTCAAGAGATTCTCCTGCCTCAGCCTCATGAATAGCTGGGACTACAGGCATGTGCCACCATTCCTGGCTAATTTTTGTATTTTTAGTAGAAACAGGGGTTCACCATGTTGGCCAGGATGGCCTCAATCTCTTGACTTCGTGATCTGCCTGCCTCAGCCTCCCAAAGTGCTAGGATTACAGGCGTGAACCACCATGCCCAGCCTTCTTCTAGTTTCTTTAGGTACAATGTTAGATTGTTAATTGGAGATCTTTCTAACTTCTTGATGAAGGCATTTTGCACTATGAACTTTCTCTTTATACTGTTATAGCTGCATCCCAAAGGTTTCGGCATGTTGTGTTCCTAATTTCATTAATTTCAAATAATTTTTGATCTCTGCCTTAATTTCAGTGCTTAAACAGGAATTATTCAGGAGCAAATTGTTTAATTTCCATGTATTTGTATAGTTTTGAGATGTCTTTGATTTTTATTTTTATTGCACTGTTGTCCAAGAATATGGTTGGTATTATTTCAGTTTTTTTAATTTATTGGGGTTTGCTTTATTACCGTGCATATGGTTCATTTTAGAATATGTTCTACGTGCATGTGGAAAGAATGTATATTCTGTTGTTGTTGGGTGGAGTGTTCTGTAGATGTCTATTAGGTCCAGTCGGTTAAGTGTTGAGTTTAAGTCCATAGTTTCTTTGTAAGTTTTCTGCCTTGATCTGTCTAATACTGTCAGTGAAGTGTTGAAGTCTCCCACTATTGTTGTGTGGTTGTCTTAAGTCTTTTTGTAGGCCAAGAAGAACTTGTTTTATGAATCTGGGTGCTCCAATGTAGGTGTGTATATATTTTAGGATAGTTAAGTCTTCTTGTGGGCTTGTGCTGTTTATCATTATGTCATGCCCTTTTTTGCCCTTCTTATTTTATACCAGTTTAAAACTTATTTTATCTGATATATGAATAGCAACTCCTATTATTTTTTTGTTTTCTATTTGCATGATAAGTCTTTCTCCATCTTTTTACTTTGAGCCTATGGATGTTGTTACATGTGAGATGGATCTTTTGAAGACAGAAGATGGTTGGGTCTTGTCTTCTTATTCAGCTTGCCACTCCATGCCTTTTAAGTGGGGCGTTCAGTTCATTTACATTCAGGGTTAATTTTGAAATGTGAGATTTTGATTCTGTCATTATGTTTTTAGCTGGATGCTTTGTCAACTTGATTGTGTGATTGCTTTATAGTGCCTTTGGGATGTGTACTTAAGCGTGTTTATGTGATAGCAGGTGTTATTCTTTTGATTCCATGTTTAGCATGCCCTTAAGAATGTCTTGTCTAATTGAAATGACTTCTCTCAGTATTTGCTTGTCTGAGAAGGATTTTATTTCTATTTCATGTTTCAAGCTTAGTTTGGAAGGATATGAAATCTTGCTTGGAACTTCTTTTCTTCAGGAACTCTGTACAGAGGTCCCCTAATTTCTTCTGGCTTGTAAGGTTTATGCTGAGAAGTCTCCTGCCAGCCTGATGGTGTTTCCTCTGTAAGTGACTTGACTCTTCTCTCTAGGTGCCTTTAAGATTTTTTTCTTTTTTGGTGAATCTGATGACTATGTTTCTGGGGATAGTCATCTTGTATAGTATCTAGCCAGGGTCCTTTGTATTTCTTTGTATACCAATGTTTCTAGAAAGATTAGGGAAATTTTCATGGACTGTATTCTCAAATATATTTTCTAAGTTGTTTATCTCTCTTCTTTCTCAGGAATGCCAGTGAATGATATATTTCGTTTCTTTACAGAATCTCATATTTCTTGGAGATTTTTTTTTTATTTTAAAAAATTCTTTTTTATTTTTTTGTCTGACTGGGTTGATTTGAAGAGCCAGTCTTTTTGGTACTTTCCAGTTTTTGGCTATTGCAAATAATATATGAACAATTGTGTGCAGGTTGTTGTGAGGACATAGCTTTCATTTCTCTAGGATAAATTCTTAGGAGTATGATTGCTGGGTGGATGGTGAGTGTATGTACAGTTCCTTAATAAACTGCCAAACTATTTTTCAAAATGACTATACCATTTTCACACTCTTACAAGCAATGTTTCTTTGCATTCTTGCCAGCACTTAAAATTGCTACTACTTTTTATTTCAACTGTTCTAATAAATATGTAGTGATATCATCATGGTCTTAATTTGCATTTCCCTAATGGCTAGTGATGTTCAACATTTTTTCATGTACTTATTGGCCATCTGTATCTCCTTTTTGATGAAATATCTGTTCATGCATTTTGCCCATTCCTAAGTGAGTTTTTTTTTACTGTAAGTTTTGAGAAATTTGATTTAGTGTTATATTTTATAATTTCTTTTTTTTAACTTCTCAGGTTTTTCTTATTTTTTGAATCTGATGTGCAAAGTATTGAATTAATCATTCCCTCATGTCATAGAACATTATCATCATTGATTGATGCAAGTCTCCTTTCATTTTATTTCTTTATTCCTTTTAATCTCTGTACTTTATTCTCATTCCTTTCTCCTTCTTATAAATGACCATTCTAATGTGTTAATATTGTATACATATATGTCTGTATTCTTGCAAGTTTGTTTACATTTTGTATTTAATTGCTGTCTTTTGAATTATATACCATGTTTCTATGTTTTTAAGGTTAGTCTACATAGCTAAGTGCTTTTAAAATTTTTAAATTTCAAACTAATTTTATACTTAAAGAAGAGTTGCTAAGATAGTGCAGAGTTTACATATATGCATCACCAGCTTCCCCAATATAATCTTGTATAACTATAGTATCATTAGCAGAACTAAGAAAGCAATATTGTATAATACAATTAACTAAAGATTTTATTTAGATTTCCCCAGTTTTTCTACCAATTTCCTTTTTGTGTCCCAGAATCTAATACAGGATACCACATTAAATTTAGTTGTCATCATACACACGAATGTTCATTGCAGTACTGTTTACAATAGCAAAGACCTGGAACCAACCCAAATGCCCATCGATGATAGACTGGACAGGGAAAATATGGCACATATACACCATGGAATATTATGCAGTCATCAAAAATGATGAGTTCGTGTCCTTTGTGGGGACATGGATGAACCTGGAAACCATCATTCTCAGCAAACTGACACAAGAACAGAAAATCAAATACTGCATGTTCTCACTCATTGGTGGGTGTTGAACATTGAGAACACATGGACACAAGGAGGGGAGCATCACACACTAGGGTCTGTCGGGGGGAAATGGGGAGGGACAGTGGGGAATGGGGAGTTGGGGAGAGATAGCATGGGGAGAAATGCCAGATATAGGTGATGGGGAGGAAGACAGCAAATCACACTGTCATGTGTGTACCTATGCAACAATCTTGCATGTTCTTTACATGTACCCCAAAACCTAAAATGCAATAAAAAAAAGAAGAATTTAGTTGTCATATCTCCTTAGTCTCATCTAATATGTGATAATTATTTGGTCTTTTCTTCTTTCATGACCTTAATAGTTTTGAAGAATACTAGCCAAGTGTTTTGTAGAACATCCCTCAATTTGAGTTTGTCTAATGTTTTCTTATGTTTAGACTGAAGTTATGGATTTTTGGGAAGATTACCACAGATGTGATGCGCCTTTCTCTTTACATCATTTCAGAAGGTACATGATACCAGTATTTCTTCTTCCTTTTTTTTCCAAGAGACATCCACACTCTCATGTTTATTGTATCATCAGTCACACTAGTCAAGACCTGGAATCAACCCAAGTGTCTACCCACAGATGAATGGATAAAGAAAATGTGTTATATAGACACAACAGAATATTACTCAGCCACATAAAAGAATGATCCTCCTGCTTCAGGAGGATCCTGTCAATTGCAACAACGTGAATGAGACTGAAGTAAGCTAACATCCTGTCTTGATTCCAGGGTCCCATCCAGGATACTGTATTACATTTAATTGTCATGCTTCCTTCGGCTCCTTTTGGCTGTGACAGTATCTCCAGTGTTTCTTTTTTTTCATGACCTTAACAGTTTTAAAGAGTACTGGCCAGGTATTTTGTAGGATGTTCCTCAATTGAGATTCATCTCATGTTCTTATGTTTACACTGACGTTGTATTTGTTTGTTTGTTTTTTGAAAAAAATCTCACTCTGTTGCCCAAGCTGGAATGCAATAGCATGATCTTAACTCACTGCAACTTCTGCCTACCAGGTTCACGTGATTCTCTTGCCTCAGCTTCCCAAGTAGCTGGGATTACAGGTGCACACCACCATGCCCGGCTAATTTTTGTATTTTTGTAGAGGCAGGGTTTCACCATGTTGGCCAGGCTGGTCTTGAACTCCTGACCTCAGGTAATCGCCTGCCTTGGCCTCCCAAACTGCAGGGATTACTGGTGTGAGCCACGAGGTTATGGTTTTATTGAGAGGGAGATCACAGAAGTAAAGTGCCACTTTCATGATGTCATACCAAAGGGGTATACTATTGATAGAATATAGCTGTTGATGTTAACCTTGATCACATGGCTGAGGCAATGCTTGTCAGGTTTCTCTACTGTAAAATTACTCCTCCTCCATCACCCTTTCCATAATGTACTATTTATTTATTTTTTATTATATTTACATGTGCAGAACGTGCAGGTTTGTTACATAGGTATACACGTGCCATGGTGGTTTCCTGCATCCATCACCCTGTCATCTACATCAGGTATTTCTCCTAATGCTCTTCCTCTCCTATCCTCCCACCCCATGATATCCCTCTCCTAGCCCCCCATCTCCTAACAGGCCCCAGTGTGTGATGTTCCCCTCCCTGTGACCATGTGTTCTCATTGTTCAACACCAACTTATGAGAGAACATGTGGTGTTTGGTTTTCTGTTCTTGTGTCAGTTTGCTGAGAATGATGGTTTCCAGGTTTATCCATGTCCCTGCAAAGGACATGAACTCATCCTTTTTTATGGCTGCATAGTATTCCATGGTGTATATATCTTGTTCTTTTAGTTACTGTGGTGTTTGCTGGGTTTTTTCTGTTAACTGGCAATATTTTCCTTTTCTTGACTATTCATTAGAAGCAAATAACTAACCAACTAAGTAAGTATGCTTACCCTTAAGGAGATGGAAATTAAGGTTCACCCAATGAAATGGAGTATGGAAGAATTTCTGGATATGTGTTAAAGCCACCATAAAGTTAATAAGTATCTTGGGCAGAGGTTGTTTGAAGTTGTGAAAATATCCGTTACCTCTTTAAAGTTTTACCAACTAATTTAAGCATGTGTCTGTGGACCTTGCCTGTAGCAATTATTTTAGTGTTCTAGTGCTTATTTTCATTTATTTCATTCATTTAACATTCATAATTTAAAATTCTTCTATAGGGAAGAATTAATTGTCCTTTCACCCTTATTTGTTGATTTATCTAGTTTTAAAATTTGTATCACTAAGGACATAGGGATATTTATTTTATTCTTTAAGTAATGATTCAATACTGCTATTATTTATTTTGTTCCTCAGATCATTCCAGCTTTGGTCATTGAGAATTTCTTCAGGTTGACTTTTGTGTTTTTTAGATATGTCTCATTCTTATTGTTTTGAGCATCATCTGTCTTTCTAGCAACACAAGGTGCTCCAGGCTCATCTATATTTTCCCCATCTTGATTTCTTTGGAATTAACTATTTTTCTAAAGATCCCTGTTTTTATTAATTGTATAATCATATTTATTTATTTTTATTATATTTAGTTTAGTTATTTTGTGTCAGGGTCTTACTCTGTCACCTAGGCTGGACTTCAGTAGTGCATTCATAGTTCACTGCAGCCTCCAACTCTCTAACCCAAGCCGTTCTTCCACTCCAGCCTTCCAAGTAGCTGGAACCATGCGAACATGCTTCTATCCCTAGCTTAAAATGTTGTTTTACAGAAACAGGGTCTTGCTTTGTTGCCCAGTCTGGTTCTGAGTTCCTGGCTTCAAGTGATCCTCCTGAATTGGCCTTCTAATGTGCTGGGATTAGAGGCATAAGCCAACAGGCTCAGCCTAGAGAATGGTATTTAGAGACCACTATCTGGGTGTTAAATGTGCTCATTGTTGCTGGAATGTCACTGCATCTTGGTTCTCTTATTGGACAAAGCTAGAAAAAGTATATGTACAGTGATACACTGCATAATGACATTTCTGTCAATGATGTCATATGATGGTTTATGAGAAAAATTCCTGCCTGAAAAACTCCTATCACATAGTGACATTGTAGCTGTCATAACATTGTAGCACAATGCATTACTCATGTGTTTAATGTGTTTATAGTGATGCAGGTGTAAACATCATCTGCTGTGCTCCCAGTTGTGTAAAAGTATAGGTGGCACATAAAACTATATACAGTATTAATATTTGATAATGATAATAAATGATTATGTTACTGGTTATGTGTTTGCTATACTTATTATTTTAAGCACATTCTTTCTAGTTATTAAAAGAAAAGTAAGTGTAGAACAGCCTCAGGCAGGTTCTCCAGAAGGTATTCCAGAAGAAGGCATTGTTATCTTAGGAGATGACTGCTCCATGCATATTATTGCCCCTGAACACCTTCCAGTGGGACAAGATGTAGAGGTGGAAGACAGTGATATCGATGATCTTGATCCTGTGTAGGCCTAGGTAATATGCATTTGTATGTTTGTTTTTAACAAAAAGTTTGAAAAGTTAAATTAATAGAAAAAAGTTTTTAGCCCATTTACATTTAAGGTTAATATTGTTATGTGTGAATTTGATCCTGCCATTATGATGCTAGCTGGTTGTTTTGCCTGTTAGTTGATGCGGTTTCTCCATAGTGGTGATGGTCTTTACAATTTGGTATGTTTTTGCAGTGGCTGGTACTGGTTGATCCTTTGCATGTTAAGCACTTCCTTCAGGAGCTCTTGTAAGGCAGGCCTGGTGGTGACAAAATCTCTCAGCAGTTACTTGTCCATAAAGGATTTTATTTCTCCCTCACTTATGAAGCTTAGTTTGTCTGGATATGAAATTCTGAGTTGAAAATTCTTTCTTTAAGAATGTTGAATATTGGCCCCCACTCTCTTCTGGCTTGTAGGGTTTCTACTAAGAGATATAGAATAAGGAATTACAACATATTTTTTGCACATCTCTACAATGTGTTAGTGTTTTAAGCTAAGTGCTGTAACAAAAGAGTACAAAAGGAAACCTTTAAAAGTTTATAAAGTAAAAAGGTTAAAGTAAGCTAAGGTTAATTTGTTATTGAAGAAAGAAATACTTTAAAAAATAAATTTAGCCAGGCATGGAGGTTCATGCCTGTAATCCCAGCACTTGGGGAGGTCGAGGCAGGTGGATCATGGTCAGAGATTGAGACCATCCTGGCTAACATGGTGAAGCCCTGTCTCTACTAAAAATACAAAAAATTATCCAGGCATCGTGGTGGGTGCCTGTGATCCCAGCTACTCAGGAGGCTGAGGCAGGAGAATCCCTTGAACCTGGGAGGTGGAGGTTGTGGTGAGCTGAGATTGTGCCAGTGCACTCCAGTCTGGCCAACAGAGCGAGACTCCATCTCAAAAAAAAAAAAAAAAAAAAAAGAAAATTAGTGTAGCCCAAGTGTACAGTGTTTATAAAGTCTACAATAGTGTACAATAATGTCCTAGTTCTTCACATCTACTCACCACTCACTAACTGGCACACTCAGGGAAACTTATGGTCCTGCAAGCTCCATTCATGATAAATGCCCTATAAAGGTACACCATTTTTTATCTTTTATACAGTATTTTTACAGTATCTTTTCTATGTTTAGATATGTTTATATATACTCATAATTACCACGTGTTAGAATTGTCTGTAGTTTTTAGTACAATAACATGCTGTTCAGGTTTGTAGCCTAGGAACAATTGGCCATACCACATAGCCTAGGTGTGTAGAAGGCTATAGCCTCTAGATTTTTGTAAGTACACTCAATGACATTTGCCTAACAACAAAATCAAAATCACCTAACAATGCATTTCTCAGAACATATCCCTTTGTTAAGTGATGCATGACTGTATGTTTACTGATGTATATCTATACACATGTATCTATTTTTATTTCTATATATGTTTATATATTTTTGTCTCTGTGTACATGTATCATGTGATACAGGTGGAATCATTTGCCACAGTGTGCATTTCATCTTCCTCTGACATTGTGGTTAACTAAAAAAATTTTAAAACAGTAAAATTTACTCTTGGTGGTATACAGTTCTATAGCTTGTGATGAATTTATAGAGTTATATATCCACCCCCACTGTAGACAGTTCTATTATTCACTGAATTTCCTCATGGTACCTGTTGATAGTTAATCTTTCCTTCACTCCAACCCATAGCAACCACAGATCTGTTTTTCATCCTCATAGTTTGCCTTTTTCCAGAATGTCATATAAATGGAATCATACAATACATATGTATGTATATATATAATTGCAACCAGCCTTTTAAATCTGGTTTCTTTCATTAAACAAAATACATTTATTATTCATCTTTGTCACTGAATAAATTATAGTTTGTTCTTTTTAATTGTTGAATAATATTCTATTATATGGAAAAGTCACATTTTGTTTACTCATGCACCTATTGAATTGAATTGGGGAGCATTTTCAGTTTTTGCAGTCATGAATAAAGTTGCTAAACATGCACATATAGGTTTTTGGTGAGCATGTTAAAAATTCACTTGCATTTGATTTATTCTACTTTGGAGTGTAGAGTAGGATTTCCTGGTCAAGTGGTAAGTATGTGTTTAACTATTTTATAGGAAACTGTCACACTGTTTTCCAAACTGACTGTACCATTTACATTTCTACTAGGAGTGTATAAGTTCTCATTCATAGGTGGATGTTAAACGAGAACACATGGACTCAGGGAGAGGAACATCACACACTGGGTGCAGTTGCAGGGGGACAGGGGAGACACAGTGAGGGGTGGGGGGGAGGGATAACATGGGGAGAAATGCCAGATATAGTATGCACCTAAAGCAAAATAAATAAATTTAAAAAAAAAGAATTTTGGTTAGTCTGTGTCCTTTATAGCGCCTGCTGTTGTTGGTTTTTTAAAGCTTTTCTAATAAGCATATAGTGCTCTATCATTGTTGTTTTGATGTGCATGTCCCTAATGATTAATGATGCTGAGTGTCTTGTCATATGCTTACTTGCCATCTGTATGTCTTTTTGGCAGTGTCTGTTCATACTTTGGATTTTTAACTTAGAAATAATATTTTGCCTTCATTTAAAATAAATAATTTTTTGAAGAAAAATTAGAAAATACAAATAATTTCCCCCCAAAAGGAAACAGAAAACATTTCACCAGCTAGTAATAGCCATATTTTTACATCTTTCTAGACCTTTTTCTATTCATATATATGAAATATATATGTATTTAATCAAATGCACATTCTGTCTATTGTTTTCTATACACCTTTTTGAAACTTCAGTGTTGTAGTAAGTAGAAGAAAGTTACCCCTCCCCTCCACCCCCAATATCTGTGTCCTAATTTCTGGAAATATATGAATATGTTAACTTACCTGGCAAAGGGGAATTTAAGTTATGGTTTAAATTAAGGTTTCTTTTTTTTTAATATATATACTTTTTATTGCATTTTCGGTTTGGGGGTACATGTGAAGAACATGCAAGATTGTTACATAGGTACACACATGGCAGTGTGATTTGCTGCCTTCCTCCCCATCACCTATGTCTGGTATTTCTCCCCACGGGGAGGGATAAATTAAGGTTTCTAATCAGTTGACCTTAAAATAGGGAGGTTATTTTGGATTGTCCAAGTAGATCCAATGTAATCACAAAGATCCTTAGAAGTGGAAGACCAAGGCAGAAAAGCAAATGTGAGAGATTAGATGTGATGTGCGAAGGACTTGACTTCTTGTTGCTGGCTTTGAGGATGGAGGAAATGGCTTGTGAACCAAGGAGTATGGACAGCTTCTAGAAACTGGAAAAGGAAAGAAAACAGACTCTCTTTTAGAGCTTCCAGAATGGAATGCATCCTTCCTAATACCTTGATTTTAGCTCGTTAAAATCCACTTCATACTTCTAACTTCCATTTATGTAAGACTAGTTTGTATTGTTTAAGCCATGAAGTTTGTGATAATTTGTTATAGCAGCAATAGAAAACTGATACAAATGTCAGCATAATTCTTCTACATCAATGTGTTCATCCACTATAGGTTTTTTAAAAAAAGTTATAAAAGCAGAGGCATACGTAAATGTTAAAACAGATAACATGGGTTTGAAACA
Organism: Alouatta palliata; assembly: GCA_004027835.1. Lineage (NCBI taxonomy): Eukaryota > Metazoa > Chordata > Mammalia > Primates > Atelidae > Alouatta > Alouatta palliata. The sequence continues at coordinate 51,662 of PVKV010009588.1, read as the reverse complement.
GATGGGGCAGGGAGTAAGTGGGGATCCTGGGTTACTTCAGTGGAATCTTTAGGGTTTCATGGAAGTTATGTTGAAGATAATTGATTTTTAGTGATTGGATGATGGTATAATTTTCTGATTTCATGTACTCATAGTTTGTCATTTGATGATTTTTTTTTCTTTCCACCCCTTCCTTAAGCAGTGGGTGAACAGAGGGGACATTATGATCTCAGGAAGTAATTGCCAGTTGAAGACATTTTCTAAATATTGCCCTATATGCAAATGTATGACTGCTGAATCTAGCTATAACAGCTGCTTCTCACCTTCTTACTGATGTCCTTCAAACATTCAGCAGTATCTGTGAAAAACACCTTTCAATGTCATATTTATGGTGTTGCAAGTGGAGATTAAGATTATTGTGCTTATATTTAAGCAAGATATATGTGGTGTGATTGATGTAGACATTCAAACTAAAACTAAAAGCCTAGGTTGATTCATGCATATTTTGTAAATGTGATTTCTCTCATGTTTAATAAGGTAGTGGAAATCCCAGGAATAAAAATTTCTAATAGCTTGCCATATTTGAACCTGGCTGGTATTTTCTATATAAACCTAAAAAGTGCTGAGCCATTTCCTTTTTCATTGCCAATATTTCACATTTACCTTAGAGATGGACTTACTGACTTAACTGAGAACTGTTTATCAATGTAGTTGAGGACTTTCAGTCTTTCCTGCTGTGTTCCAATATTACCCTGTAAATAACCCAAATATTATCAAAATTGGTTGTTTCCTGTTCCCCACAACTTGTTGTATCTTTTCCTTTACTCAACTTGGAATTCCTCCCTCTACTTAGAATTTTCTCCAATCATACCTCCATTTTAGTGTACTGAAAGTTCAAGCATTTAAAAAATCCAAGCTCAAATTCTATCCCTTACATGAAATGTACTCTTATTCACTCTGAATAGGAAGAAATATATCTATCTCATAGAGAGGACTGCTGTCCTCTCCATTATGGAAATTTGAGTATTCATTAACTCTTTGAGATAGGGAATTTCCTCTAGGACCTAGTAAAAATTTTAGGTTCAAGGGATAGTGCATAGGATTATATAAGATTAATATTGGAATAGAAAGACTAAGACTATGGACATGGACCCCACACAGAAAACTCTTCACATTAAAAATTATTTTTCAAAATTTTAACTTTTGTGGGTACATAGTAGGTACATCTATTTATGGGATACCTGTTATGTTTTGATACAGGCATGCAAAGTGAGATGAGCACATCTTGCAGAATGTGATATCCATCCCCTCAAGCATTCATATCCCCTAAGCACAAATATCCCCTAAGATACATGTGATATCTTAGTTATTTTAAAATGTACAGTTGTTATCCTGTTATACTCTTAGTTATTTTAAAGTGTACAGTTGAATTACTATTGACTACGGAACTCTATTGTGCTATCACATACTGGGGTTTGTTCATTCTTTGTATTTATTTTGGAGCCGTTAACCATTCCTTCCTCCCCACTGCTCACACCACCTCACTACTCTTTTCAGCCTCTAGTAACCAGCTTTCTACTCTCTCTGTCCATAAGTCCAGTTGTTTTGATTTTTGGATTCCACAAATAAGTGAGAACATGTGATGTTTGTCTTCTGTGCCTGACTTATTTCACTTAACATAATGATCTTCATTTCATCCATGTTATTGCAGATGACTAGATCTCAGTCTTTTTTATAGCTGAATGGTATTCCATTGTGCATATAATGTACTACATTTTCTTTATCCATTCATCTGATGATGGACACTTAAGTGGCTTCCAAATCTTGGCTATTGTAAATAGTACTGCAACAAACCTGGGAGTGCAGATAACTCTTCAATATACTGATTTACTTTCTTTGGGATATATAGCCGGCAGTAGGATTGCTGGATTGTATGATAGCTCTATTTTTAGTTTTTTGAGGAAGCTCCAAACTGTTTTGTATAGCGGTTATACTAACTTACATTTCCAACAATAGGGTACAAGCTTTCCCTTTTCTCTACATCCTCATCAACATGTGTTATTGCCTGACTTATGGCTAAAAGCCATTTTGATTGGGGTAAGATATTATCTCATTATAGTTTTGATTTGCATTTCTCTGATGATCAATTATATTGAGTGCTTTTTCACATCTTGTATGCCATTTGTATGTCTTCTTTTCAGAAATGTCTATTCAGATCTTTTGCTCATTTTTAATTGGATTATTACATTTTTTTCCTAGAGAGTTGTTTGAGCTCCTTATATATTCTGATTATTGATCTGACAGATGGATACTTTGCAAATATTTTTTCTCATTCTGTTGTCTCTTCACTTTATTGATTATATCCTTTGCTGTGCAGAAACTTTTTAACTCTTTATGATCCCATTTGTCCATTTTTTCTTTGGTTGCCTGTGCTTGTGGGGTATTGCTAAAGAAATCTTTGCCCATACCAATGTGCTAGAGATTTTCCCCAATCTTTTCTTGTGGTGGTTTTATAGCTTGAGGTCTTAGATTTAAGCCTTCAATCCATTTTGATTTGACTTCTATATATGGTGATAAAGACCTAGTTTCATTTTTCTGCATATGGATATTCAGTTTTCTCAGCACCATTTATTGAAGAGACTGTCTTTTCCCCAGTGTATATTATTGGCATCTTTGTCAAAAATGAGTTCACTGTAGGTGTGTGGACTGTTTCTGAGTTCTCTATTCTGTTCCATTGGTCTATGTGTCTGTTTTTATGATAGTATCATGCTGTTTTTTGTTATCATTGCTGTTTTAGTATCACTGTAGTATAATTTGCAATCAGGTAATGTGATTCCTCCAATTTTGTTCTTTTTGCTTAGGATAATTTTGCCTATTGTAGGTCTTTTGTGGTTCTATACAAATTTTAGGATTTTTTTTCTATTTCTTTGAAGAATGTCATTGGTGTTTTGAGAGGGATTGCATAGACTCTGTAGATTGCTTTGGGTAGTATGAACATTTTAACAATATTGATTCTTCCAACCATGAACATGGAATATTTTTCTATTTTTTTGGTGTCCTCTTCAGTTTCTTTCATTGGTGTTTTAAAATTTTTATTACATTTATCTTTCACTTATTTGGTTAATTCCTAGGTATTTATTTCTGGATATTGTAAATGAGATTATTTTTAAAATTTCTTTTTCTCATTGGTTCACTGTTGACGTATAGAAATACTACTGATTTTTGTGTGTTGATTTTGTATTCTGCAACCTTACTAAATTTGTTTATTAGTTCTAATAGTTTTTCCATGGAATCTTTATTTTTTTCCAAATGTAAGATCATATCCTCTGCAAACAAATATAATTTGATTTCTTCTTTTCCAATTTGGCTGCCCTTTATATCTTTGTCTGATTGCTCTAACTAGGACTTCCAGTATTGTGTTGAATAACAGTGGTGACAGTGGTTATCCTTATCACTAGCTGTGGGTCTGGTATATACATGGCTCTTATTACATTGAGGTATGTTCCTTCCATCCCCAGTTTTTTGAGGGTTTGTATTTTTAAGGTTTGCATTGTGAAGGGATGTTAAATTTTCAAATAAATTTTCAGCATCAATTGAAATGATCATGTGGTTTTTATCCTTCATTTTGTTGATATGATGTATCATATTGGTTGATTTACAAATGTTGAAACATCCTTGCATCCCAGGGATACATTCCACTTGATCAAGATGAATGATTTTTCTAATGTGTGGTTGAATTTTCTTTGCTAGTATTTTGTTGAGAATTTTCACATTGATATTCATTAGAGATATTGGCCTCTAGTGTTGTTTATACACACACACACACACACACACACGTAATTTTTTTATTGTACTTTAAGTTCTGGGGTACACATGCAGATCTTGCAGGATTGTTACATAGGTATACACATGCTATGGTGGTTTGCTGCATCAAACACCCCGTCATTTACATTAGGTATTTCTCCCAATGTTATCCCTCCCCAATATCCCTACCCCTCGCTTTCCTTCCTTTAGCCCCCCAACCTCCAACAGACCTCAGTGTGTGATGTTCCCCTCCCTGTGTCCATGTGTTCTCATTGTCCAGTACCCACCTATGAGTGAGAACATGCACTGTTTGGTTTTCTATTCTTGTGTCAATTTGCTGAGAATGATGGTTTCTAGATTCATCCATGTCCTTGCAAAGGACATGAACTCATCATCCCTTTTTATGGCTGCATAGTATTCCATGGTGTATATGTGCCATATTTTCTTTATCCAGTCTATCACTGATGGGCATTTGGGTTGGTTCCAGGTCTTTGCTTTTGTAAACAGTGCTACAATGAACATGCATGTGTTGTTGTTTTTGATGTGTCTTTGTCTGTTTTGGTATCATGGTAATCCTGGCCTCATAGAATGAGTTTTGAAATATTCCGTCTTTTCCTATTTTTCAGAATAGTTTGAGTAGGATTGGTTTTAATTCTTCTTTAAATGTTTTGTAGAATTCAACAGTAAAACCATCAGGCCCCAGGTTTTCTTTAGTGGGAAAATTTGATTACGACTTTGATCTCATTATTTGTTGTTAGTCTGTTTAAGTTTTGGATTTCATTTTGATTTCATCTTGGTAGGTTGTATGTGTTGGGAATTTGTCCAGTTCTTCTAGATTTTCCAATTGGTTGGTATATGGTTGCTCATAGTAGCCACTAATGATCCTTTGCATTTCTGCAGTATCACTTATAATGTCTTTTTTTTAATTTCTGATTTTATTTATTTAGATCATCTTTCCTTTTTTGTCAATGTGGCTTAAGGTTTGTCAATTTTGTTTAACTTTTCAAAAAAAATAGCAACTTTTGGTTTCATTGTTTTTTTTGTGTTTTTTTCAATTTCATTTATTTCCACTCTGATTTTTATCATTTATTTTCTTCTATTATTTTGGGGTTTTGTTTGTTCCTGCTTTTCTAGATATTTAAGATGCATTATTAGATTTTTCATTTGAAGTTTTTTCTATTTTGATGTAGGCACTTATAGCTATAAAATTCCCTATTAGTACTGCCTTTGCTATATTCCACGTATATTGGTATGTTGTGTTTTCATTACCATTTTCTCAAGAAAATTTTCAATTTTATTCGTAATTTCTTTATTGACTCATTGATCATTCAGGAACATATTGTTTAATTTCCATGTATTTGTACAGTTTCCAAAATTATTCTTCTCTTTAATTTCTAGTTTTGTTCTACTGTGGTTAGAGAAGATGCTTGATACTATTTCAGTTTTTAAAAATGTTTTTAAGACTTGTTTTGTGACCTAATGTATGGTTTATCCTTGTGAATGATCCATGTGCTGAGAAAAATAATGTGTATTCTGCAGCTGATGAATAAAATGTTCTGCAAATATTTTAGATTCGTTTGGTCTGTAGAGCAGATTAGGTCTGATGTTTCTTTATGGATTTTCTGTCTCTCCAATGCTGAAAATGTGGTGTCAAAATTTCCAGCTATTATTGTAATGGGGACTATCTCTCTCTTTACCTCTAACAATATTTTCTTTATATATCTAGCTGCTCCAGTGTTGCGTGCATATATATTTTAAATTTTTATATTCTCTTGCTGAATCGACCCCTTAATCATTATATGGTACTTTATTTGTCTCTTGTAGTTTTGGTCCTGACATCTATTTCATCTGATATAAGTACAGCGATTCCTGCTTTTTATTGATTTCCACTGGCATGGAATATCTTTTCCATCCCTTTGTTTTCAGCCAATTTGTGTCTTTGTAGGTGAGGTGTGTTTTTTGTAGGCAACAGATCAATGGGTCTTATTTTTTCATCCATTCAGCCAGTGTGTGTTTTTTGATTGAAGAGGTTAGTTCATTTACATTAAATGTTATTATTGATAAATAAGAACTTACTCCTGTCATTTTGCTATTTCTTTTCTGATTGTTTCATGGTGTTCACTTCCTTCTTTTTTGCCTTCCTGTGTTCCTCTAGTGAAGGCAATTTTCTCCACTCATATGATTTAATTTCTTGCTTTTTATTATTTGTGTATCCATTGTATTTTTTTTTTTGGTTTGAGGATAACCTGAAGCTTGCAAATACTATTTTATAACCTATTATTTTAACCTGATAACTTGTTTTTAACTTTTATTTTAGGTTTGGGGGTACATGTGAAGATTTGTAACATAGGTAAGCATATGTCACAGTGGTTTGCTGTCCATATTATTTTACCACCCAGGTATTAAGCCCAGCATCCAATAATTATCTTTTCTTCTCTTCTCCCTCTTCCCACCCTCCCCCTTCAAGTATACTTAGTGTCTGTTGTTTCTGTCTTTGTGTTCAGAAATTCTTAACATTTTGCTCCCACTTCTAAGTGAGAACATGTGTTATTTAGTTTTCTGTTCCTGTCTTAGTTTGCTAGGGATTATACCTCCAGCTGTATCCATATTCTTGCAAAAGATAGGATCTTGTTCTTTTTTATGGATGTATAGTATTCTATAGTATATATGTACCACATTTTCTTTATTCAATCTGTCATTGATGGGCATTTAGGTTGATTCCATGTCCCTGCTATTGTGAATAATGCTGCAGTGAACATTTGTGTGCATGTGTCTTTATGGTAGAATGATTCATATACCTCTGGGCTTATACTCAGTAATGGGATTGCTGGGTTGAATGATGGTTCTGTCTTTAGCTCTTTGAGGAATTGTCATACCGCTTTGCACAATAGATGACCTAATGAACATTTCTACCTTAACGCTATTTGCATAAACAAAGGAGCAAAAAGAAAACCAATTAAAACTCTACACTTTAACTTCATCTCCCTGCTTTTAAGTTTTGTTGTTTCTATTTCTTAGTGTGCTGACTATGTCTTGAAAAGTTGCTGTAGTTATTATATTTTATTGGTTCATTGTTTAGTTTTTCTATTTAATAGGATAAGAATAGTTTACACACCACAGTTACCATGTTATAATATTCTGTGTTTTTCTGTATACTTACTATTATCAGTGAGTTTTGTACCTTTAGGTAATTATTCATTGCTCATTAATGTCCTTCTCTTTCTGATTGAAGAACTTCCTTTAGCATTTCTTGCAGGATAGGACTGGCATTGGTGAAATCCCTGAGCTTTTGATGGTCTGGGAAAGTCTATTTCTCCTTCATGTTTTAAGGATACTTTACTAGATATACTATTCTAGGGTAAATGTTTATTTTCTTCAGCACTTGAAATATGTCATGCCATTCTCTTTTGGCCTGTAAGATTTCCACTGAAAAGTCTGCTGTTAGACATGTTGTATATTATTTGTTTCTTTTTTCTTGCTGCTTTTAGGATCCCTTCTTTATCTTTGACCTTTGGGAGTCTGATTATTAAATGCCTTGAGATAGTCTTCTTTGGGTTAAATCTACTTAGTGTTCTATAACCTTTTAATACTTGGATATTGGTATCTTTCTCTAGGTTTGGGAAGTTCTGTGTTATTATCCCTTTGAATAAACTTCCTACCCCTATCTCTTTCTCTACTTCCTCTTTAAGGTCAATAACTCTTAGCTTTGTCTTTTCTGGTTATATTTTATTTTGTTATTTGTGTATCTGTTGTATGGTTTTTGGTTTGAGGGTACCCTAAGGCTTGCAAATACTATTTTATAATTTTTCTAGATCTTGTAGGTATACTTCATTGTTTTCTATTCCTTTTTCTTTTGTCTCCTCTGTGTATTTTTAAATAGCCTGTCTTCGAGCTCACTATTTCTTTTGCTTGATCAGTTCTGCTATTAAAGGACTCTGTTGCATTCTTCTTCAGTATGCCAATTGCATTTTTCAGCTCCAGAATTTCTTCTTAATTGTTTTTAATTATTTCCATATCTTTGTTAAATGTATCTGGTAGAATTCTGAATTCCTTCTCTGTGTTATCTTGAATTTCTTTGAGTTTCCTCACACAGCTATTTTAAATTCTCTTTCTGAAAGGTCGCATATCTGCATTTCTCTAGAATTCGTCAGTGGTGGCTTATTTCATTTATTTGGTGAGGTCATGTCTTCCTGGATGGTGTTGATGCTTGTAGATGTTTTTTCGTGTCTGCACAGTGGAGTTATGGTGTTCTTTGCTATCTGGACTTATTTGTAGCTGTTTTTCTTGGGAAGACTTTCCAGATATTTGAAAGGACTTAGGTGTTGGGATCTAAGCTGTATCTGTTTTTGGGGGCACCCCAAACCCAGTAACACTATAATTCTTATAGACTCATAGAGGAACTGCCTTCATGGTCTTGAACTAGATCTTGAAGAATTCACTGGAGTATCAGGCAGAGACTCTTGTTCTTTCCGCTTACTTTCTTTCAAACAGAGTCTCTCTCTCTCTGTTCTGAGCTACATAAAGCTGGGGCTGGAGTGACACAAGCACCTCTGTTACCACCACTACTGTGACTCTGCTGGGTCAGTCCTGAAGCCAGCACAGCATTGAGTCTCGCCTAAAACTTGTTGTAACCACTCCCTGGCTACTGTCTATGTTCACACAAGGGCCTGGAGCTCTACAATCAGCAGGTGGCGATGCCAGTAAGCCCTGTGTTCTTTGCAGGGTAGTGAGGTCCCCCAGTCCCAGCTAGGCCCAGAAGTGCCATCTGGGAGTTAGGGACTAGAGTCAAAAGTCTTAGAAGTCTACCCAGCATTCTATTGTACTGTGGCTGACCTGACACTCAAACTACAAGATGCAGTTCTTCCCACTCTTTCCTCCCATTTCTGAAGACAGAGGAGCCTCACCCCATAGCCACCGCCACCCTAGGCCACAAGGAATACTGCCAGACTTCTGCTGATGTTCCCTTAAGGCCCAAGGGCTCTTAAGTCAGCTTGTAGTGAATGCTGCCTGGCCCAGGTCTCACCCTTCAGGGCAGTAGTCTCTCCTCTAGCCTAGGGCAGGTCTGGAAATGGCCATGAGTCAAATCCTGGAATCAGGGACCCCAAGAGCCCACCCAAGAACTCTATCCCCCTTTGGTCATGCTGGTACCTAAGGTAGAAGACAAAGTCCCTTTTACTTTTCCCTCTGTTTTTCTCAAGCAGGGGCAGTTTTGCATTGTAGCCAGTATAGCTGGTAATGTGCATCTCACCTGAAGCCAGCAGCTCTCAGATACTCACCCAAGGCCCTTGATATAGTACCTGGCTATTGCTGTTAGTTATTCTTTGCCCAAAGGCTCTTCAGTTAGCAGGGAATGAATGCTGCCAGGACTGGGTCTTTTTCTTCAAGGCAGTGGGATCCCTACTGGCCTAGGGTGTGTCTACAAATGTCATCTGGAAGCTAGAGCCTTAAACGTGGACCTCATTAATCAATGATCAATGCCTATTCAGCTGTGGCTGAGCAGGTATCCAAGATACAAAACAAAGTCTTCCCTACTCTTTCTTTTCTCCTCAGTGGAAGGAAGCTATCTCTTATGGAGCCTTGAGCTGTGCAGCCTGTGGTTGGGGGAAAGGTCATGCAAGCATTTCCTTGTCTTCTCCAGCTTGTGTCTCAGTATGTCACATGCCCCCTGAGGCAACTGTGTTTGGGCCTAGTTGAACACTAGCATTGGCCTAAGAGTTGCAGTCCTTAATGGTATAGACTGCCTTTAAAATTTACTTGGAGACACAGCATGCTGTAGCCCTTCCTGGCAAGGTTTACAGGCACTCAAATTTGGACAACTGGGATTGGTGATTACCTTCTGGCGAGGGCTGGTTTAAATGCTCCCTCTGTGGATGGGCATCAGCTGAATTTGGTCCAGTTTTCTTTGCTGCTTTATCAGGACAGCACTGAGTTCAACTTCTCAAAATTTCTGTGTTCTTTCTCCCCTAGTGCCCAGAGAAGCTCTCTACACCAAGCTGCCACTGCTGTGGGGCAGAGGAGGGATGGTGTCAGAGATTCAGGGCTGTAGTTTCTATCTCTTCAGTGTCTCTTTCAGTGGTAAAAAAACAGGTGCAGTGAGTGCTCACTGATGTTTGGTTCTTATGAAGGTTGTTTCATTTTCATTTTTTGGTGTAGATAGTCATTAACTTGGTGTTATTCCTTCATATATATAATGGTTTTCAGGTGATGCCTGCAGCTGCTGTAGCCATGTTGGCTATAGCCATGTTGCTATGATTAAGTCACAAGCCTGAGGACAAAAGCCAATGTTCTAAGGACAGCAGAGAAGAAATTAGAAAGGACATACATCATATCACTAGGCTACTGAATTAATCAACTTTTAAAACACCTTACTTTGTCTTCTCTTTTTATATATTACATTTATGTATTGTTATTTTTTATTTTTTCTTGTTATTTGCTGTTGAAAGTATCTTAATTAATTTAGAGAAGAACCCTTAGTGAGATGCTCTATATCTTGTCTTGTCTAAACCATCAAGCAGGAAATAAATATGGTGACCAGGAACATGAGCTTTGAAGTGAATCAAACTTTTTTTAAAAATCCTGGCTCTTGTCTTTTGTTAGATGAGTAATCTTGGATGAATTATTTAACATTGCTAATCTCCTTTTTTCTCATCTATGAAATAAGAGTAATACTTTTAGCTGTTTTACAGTTATTAGAATTAATAATGAATTCATATTAATGCATTCATAGCCTTAATATCTCTCACATAATAAATGCTCAATAAATTCTTATTATTAATGTTCATAAGTACATTTTGATGCCACTGTCCACACCATTTATATATTAAATAAATATTGATTAGGGACCTAGCTTGTAGGTTGAGTGTTGAAGACAGCTTGCTTCTCTCCTGTGGAAACAGATATGTAAACTGTAAAGCTTTTAATGGAGGGAACAGATAGTTTGGAGTTCTTTACTTTTGTGTCCTCTAAGATCTGGAAAGGAATAAATGGATTAACTGGTTCTGCTACTCTGACTTTTGAGATAATGCTTCAGAAAGCCCTGGCTCTACTCTTGCAACCAGAAATATCCTCTGCCATAGTTGGCTAGTTTTCCAGGACATATCCATGGCCTGTGTGTTCCCTGGCCCTGTAAGTTGGCTGGCTCACCATTTTCAGCTAGTATTTATGACAAAGCTGGTGGTGATTTTAGAAAATCACTTAGAATATCTCCTTTCACTCGTTGCCAGGTACATCTCCTTTTCACTGTAGGCAGGGATCACAAAAGGCTAAATGGACACTGCTGTATTTCTTTTACTAGCATAGTCTTGTGTGTTCTTCACAAAAGCTTAGGAGACCTCCATTATGATGTTCACCACCCTCCTCCAACACACAAAGTTGTGTACACACAGCCCTTCCCTCAGATAAACCTCAGCGAAGAGCAGAGCATTTTATACTTGCAAAAGGATGTAAAAGACTTGGAAAGCCCTGCTCTGGAGAAGCTGCTATGAGACTGCCTTGGAAATGGAATGTCAGATCATCTTTCAGTCCAGGGAAAGCACACTGAAATGCACTAGGATACAGAGTAAAAGAGAACTGGGCTGGGAGCCAGGAGACCAGTATTCTATAACAGACTTAGGATGGGACCTTAGAAAGTCACTTCACCTTTCTATGTCTGTTTACTCATCTCCAGTTAGCAACTATACATTCATTGAATAGTTATTTAATTTATTTAATAATTATAAGTATTTAGTTTATGAATTATATGTTTATTTGAATAATTACCTATTTAATTATTTAATTAAATATGTCCAGGAGATCAGAGACTACATCTGGTTCTACTTGGTATTGTAACCACTACTATAATGCCTGATATAGAGTAAGTGCTCAAGAAATAATTATCAAAAATTTGTGACTGAAGAAATGAATCTGATAGGAATGGATTCTTGGAGAGGATCCTGAAAGTCCTCTTCTATTCTATGAATAAAGGGAAAGTTATATTTCCTCACATCCTCTTTAGTATAAAACTGAATAGGCTGGATGTGGTGGCACACACCTGTAATCCCAGTGCTTTGGGAGGCCGAGGTGAGCAGATCACTTGAGGTTAGGAGTTTGAGACCAGCCTGGCCAACATGGTGAAACCCCTTTTCTACTAAAAATAGAAAAATGTGCAGGGCATGGTGGTGCATGCCTATTATCCCAGCTACTGGAGAAACTGAGGTGGGAGAATAGCTTGAATCCAGGAGGTGGAGGTTACAGTGACCCAACATTGCACCACTACACTCCAACCTGGGGACAGAGTAAGTGAGACTCCATCTCAAAACAAACAAACAAACAAACAAACAAACAAACAAACAAACAAACAAAAAACCTGAATAGTGCTTCTTTGAAAAGGAAAACAATTGTCATTGTATTTAAGAGGGTGAAAACCACCTCAAGAAACTGGAAGCACTGGAATGAACTTTTGAGGAAAATCTGGCTATTTTGACTCTACAAGAGTGTATTTGGCAAAGCCTGAAGGTATATGCATGTATGCACTTATCTTAAAGACCATGGTAGAATCATATAAAGGTAAGACCATTACCTTGGACTATTTAGTGTCAATCAGAAATAAGAGAAAGTCCAATTCTTCATGTGTTGAAATAAATCTGGGGGCTTCCATAAAGGGTTGTAGGAAAACTAAAGAATTCTGAAGGAGAAATTAACTCCTATATGTGAGATGCCTCTGATGCAGAGGACATCTTGAAGTAATATGCAACACTTGATGACACCTCTTCAACACTTAGTAAATCTGACCTTTCCTTTCATCTGTCATTATGCTGAATCACATGGCCCAGCAAGCAGCTAACACATTGCAACCAAACTTCACGATTGCAGACTGGGAACATGTGCTTCCTTACATTGATTAGTGATATTACCAGTGTTTAAACCCATTTCCTGTCACCTTGGAGGATGGAGGTTACTTGACGGGAAGTTATTCTGCTGTCACCCAGCAGGGCTGCCAATGAATTCTTTAAACTTGTCGATGAGTAGAAACGCAGCCGGCTTTACTCTGGCTTAAAGCTTTTGCACATGTTGAGTAATGCTGCATTTAGTACATCATGGAAGCACCTAGTTTTGATACTAATGGAATGTGCATTTCTTTGAGATGTCTAAATTCCCAAAGGTTTTGGCAAATGCTGACATGGAAACTGTTTTAGTTAAAAATGAGGTTACTTTATGCTTAAAGGGTCATTTTGCATTAGCTGTGTCTTCAAATCAATTTTGAAAAATCACCTCTTTGAGGAATGGGCAAAAAAAAAAAAAAAAAAATTGTCCCAAGAGGTAGTCCATTTCCTTTAATAAATTCAAGCAACTTTTTCTTTGTATCGAAGATATTATTTGTCATACATTTTCCTTGTCATATTGAGCATTCCCAGACCATCATTTAAAACAGATTGGTAATTTGGCCCTTAATTTTGGCACCTGTACATCTTTTAAAGCTGTGGACTGTGTTTGGAAACTTTACTACTCTGTAAGTTAATACCCTTTTAGGGCTTAAACACCACCATTAACAGCAAATTGGCCTCTCAGGATGCTGGATAGAACCATTTTTTATATTTATTTGCTTAATCTTTATTAGCCAAAGGTTGTCCAACAGCTCTAAGGGAGTGATTTGCCCATGAGGCTTGGAAGCATGTTTAAATCTTTCCCTATAACTTCAGGGTTAGGAGAGGGTACTTGAGGCTGCTTATAATTCCAGCTGCTATTTCTAGGCAGTCTTGAAAACCTAGCGTTTGCTACTTTCATTCCCTGACCTTTAGGCCTAGTAAGTCTAGATTTTCATACTAGAGAAGACCACAGAGATCATCTGGTCAAAACCCCTTATTTATAGGGGAAGCTAAAGTCCAAAGTGTAGAAGTGATTAAACTGCTAGAGTTTTAAGTTATTTCTCTTCCCAGGGGATATTTGCTTTGTAATAGAAGTCTCCTAACAAAACCTTCAAGAATCAAGGGAACAGATTCCTATTGATGGGGTTTCATGAAATGTTAGGTGGTAAAGAGCTATTCATAGAGAGGGAATCTCTTAAGTAGGTACATATTACTTCTACTTTTCCTCCTTATTGATACTAAATCCTCCTCTGTTAGGGTAGTAAAAGTTTTTAAGGTGAAAGAGGCTTCAAGAAGCTTCATTCCATATCATGTCAGAGTGTCTTTATTTCAGGACAATACCTAAGCATGGTGCCTGGCATGAAGTAGGTATTCAAAAATGTGTATTGAAAGCGTATATCAAAGTTGCTTTAAAAGCATCAATATAAGGAAAAGTAATGTTCTTTTGAAGAAAGAGCATTATACTTAGGAGTAAAGATTCCCAACTCCTAATGGTAGCCAGGTCAAGTAAGGGCTTTGAAATTGAGACAGTAATAAATAGCCTACCAACCAAAAAAAGCTCAGGACTAGGCAGATTCACAGCTGATTTCTACAAGACATACAAAGAAGAGCTGGTACTAATTCTACTGAAACTATTTCACAAAATTGAGGAGGAGGGATTCCTCCCTAACTCATTCTATAAGGCCAGTATCATCCTAATACCAAAACCTGGGAGTGATACGACAACAAAAAAAAGAAAACGTCAGGCCAATATCCTTGGTGAACATTGATGCAAAAATCTTCAACAAAATACTGGCAAACTGAATCCAGCAGCACATCAAAAAGCTTATCCACCATTTGATAGTAAGTTTTATCCCTGGGATGCAAGGTTGGTGCAACATACACAGATCAATAAATGTGATTCACCACATAAACAGAACTAAAGACAAAACCACATGATTGTCTCAATAGATGCAAAAAAGGATTTCCATACAATTCAACATACATTCATGTTAAAAACTCTCAATAAACTAGATATTGAAGAAATATATCTCAAAATAATGAGAGCTATCTATAAGAAACCCATAGCCAACATCATACTGAATGGGCAAAATCGAAGCATTCCCCTTGAAAGCTGACACAAGACAGGATAGCCTCTCTCACCACTCCTATTCAATATAGTATTGGAAGTTCTGGCCAGGACAATCAGGCAAGAGAAAGAAATAAAGGGCATGCTGATAGGAAGAGAGGAAGTCAAACTATCTGTGTTTGCAGTTGACATGATTCTATATCTAGAAACTTCCAGTCTCAGCCCAAAAGCTTCTTAAAAAGATAAACAATTACAGCAAAGTCTCAGGCTACAAAAGAAATGTGCAAAAATCACAAGCATTTCTACATCAATAACAGTCAAGCTGAGAGCCAAGTCAGGAATGAACTCACATTCGCAATTGCCACAAAAAGATTAAAATACTTAAGAATACAGCTAAATAGGGAGGTAAAAGATCTCTATAAGGAGAACTACAAACTGCCACTCAAAGAAATCAGAGATGACACAAACAAATGGAAAAACATTCTATGCTCAAGGATAGGAAGAATTAATATCATTAAAATGGCCATACTGCCCAAAGAAATTTATAGATTGAGTGCTATGCCTATTAAACTATCATTTACATTGTTCACAGAACTAGAAAAAAAACTATTTTAAAATTCATATAGAACCAAAAAAGAGCCTGAATACCTAAAGCAATCCTAAGCAAAAGGGAAGAGCTGGAGGCATCACACTACCTGACTTAAAACTATACTACAGGACTATAGTAACCAAAACATCATGGTACTGTTACAAAAACAAACACATAGACCAATGGACCTGAATACGGAACCCAGAAATAAGACCACATACCTACAACTGTTTGATATTTGACAAACCTGATAAATATAAGCAATGGGGAAAGGATTCCCTATTCAATAAATGGTGCTGGGATAACTGGCTAGCAATATGCAGAAGATTAAAACTGGACCCTTTCCTTACACCATATATAAAAATGAACTCAAGGTGGATGAAAGGCTTAAATGTAACACCCAAAACTTTGAAATCCCTGAAGGACAATCTAGACAATTCCATTTGGGACACGGGCACAGGCAAAGATTTCATGATGAAGATGCCAAAAGCAATTGCAACTAAAGCAAAAATTGGCAAATGGGATCTGATTAAACTAAAGAGCTTCTGCACAGCAAAAGAAACTATCAACAAAGTAAATAGCCTACAGAATAGTAGAACATTTTTGCAAACTATGCATCCAACAAAGGTCAACTATCCAGCATTTACAAGGAACTTATAGAAATTTACAAGAAAAAAGCAAACAAACCCATAAAAAAGTGGGCAAAGGACATGAACAGACATTTTTTAAAAGCAGACATACATGTGACCAACAATCATGTGAAAAAAAAAGCTCAACATTCAATCATTAAAGAAATACAAATCAAAACCACAATGAGATACCATTTCACACCAGTTAGAATGATCATTATTAAAAAGTAAAAAAATAACATATGCTGATGAGGTTGTGGAGAAAAAGGAACACTTATACACTGTTGGTGGAAGTGTAAATTAGTTCAACCATTGTGAAAAACAGTGTGGCGATTCTTCAGAAACCTAAAGACAGAAATACCATTCAACCCAGCAATCCCATTACTGAGTATATACTCAAAGGAACATATATAATTTTGTTATGAAGACCCATGCACATATACATTGCAATACTATTCACAATAGCAAAGACATGGAATCAACCTAAGTGGCCATAAATAATAGACTTAAAGAAAATATGGTATATATACACCATGGAATACTATGCAGCCATAAAAAGAATGAGATCATGTTGTTTGGGGGACATAGATGGAGCTGGAGGCCATTATCCTTAGCAAACTAACACATGAAGGGGGAGGGCAGTAGCCTGCGAGGCTCATTGCAGACAACTTGGTGGCAATGTCCATGAGCCAGGTGAGTGTGTGGGGGCAGAGGGCCTCACATGTGGCAGAGACCTGGGTTTTGGCCTTCCTCCAGTTCCCTGGAAGCGGGCCAGCAACCAGGGCAGGAGCAGCTGCAGAAACAGAGGCTCCAGCATGTCTCTCTCCACACCCCACTCAGCCCGAGCCAGGGAGGCCAGGTGGTTTGGGTGGCTGAAGGCGGGGTCCACTGTCCAGGAATGGGAATTCTCTTCACCAGGATATGGAGACTGTTCAATCACCAGGAGCACAGAAGTACAATTGTTGGGCTGGATACTGCAGGGAAAACGACCATCCTTTAACAATTTTCTATGAATGAAGTTGTACATACATCTCATACAATAGGAAGTAACGTAGAAGAGGTAGTGATTAATAATACATGTTTCTGGCTAGGCATGGTGGCTCACACCTGTAATCCTAGTATTTTGGGAGGCTGAGGTGGGTGGATCACCTGAGGTCAGGAGTTCAAGACCAGCCCAGCCAACATGGTGAAACTCCATCTCCACTAAAAATACAAAAATTAGCTAGACATGGTGGCAAGCGCCTGTAATCCCAGCTACTTGGGAGGCTGAAACAGGAGAATTGCTTGAACCCAGGAGGCGGAGGTTGCAATGAGCCAAGATCACACCACTGCACTCCAGCCTCAGTGACAGAGCAAGACTCTGTCTCAAAATAATAATAATAATAACAATAACAATAATATACGTTTCCTAATGAGTGATGTTGGTAGCCAAGAATCCTTCATTCTTCCTGGAACACTTACCATGTTAACACCGAGTCTGTATATTTGTGAACAGTACAGACAGAGAGAGGATTTCTGTAACTAGAAAACTCTATAAAATGTTAGCACATGAGGACCTAAGAAAAGCTGGATTGCTGATTTTTGCTAATAAACAAGATGTTAAAGAATGCATAACTGTATCAGAAATCTCCCAGTTTGTGAAGCTAACATCTATTAAAGATCACCAGTGGGTATCCAAGCATGCTGTTCTCTAACTGGTGAGGGATTGTGCCAAGGACTTGAATGGATGATGTCACGACTTAAGGTTAGATGATCTCTACTGACCTCTTCTCATAGACTTTGTATAAATAAAGTGCTAAACTTTACCCAAAAACTACAAAAATTAAAGGTTTAGATATATTTATAATTAATTGATTTAAACTTGTTCTGTAAGAAGAAAAATTAAGACCATTTATTTGAAAACTAAGATGAAGTCTCACCTTCCAATTTGTTTTCTCATTAGTTTTTTCTAAAGTAAGTTATTAAAGCTGTGATTGACATTTTTCTCATAATGAATCCTCTCAGGACACTGTGTAGCCTGTGGTAAATACAAAAGGAGGGGAAGACATTTTGAATTTTCAGAGCTTTGTTATTAGTATAACCTTCCCTAGTTGAATGTTGTTCTCTTCTTGTTCCGTTCAGTCAAAATACAAACCAGCAAAGATACTCAGTTTCCAATATTTTAAAATGTAATGTTACTTATGAAAAGTATTTTGCATAAGGTTGTGTATGTATTATGTATATATCTCAAGTTCAAGTTAATGGCTTTGATTTGTGTGCTAAAGAAAAGCAAATAACAAAATATTGATAACATCCTTAGCTAAAACCATAATGAGATAAGTATTGACACTGGTGTTAAGTACCATTTTATACTTTCTCCCTATATTGTATTGCATTGCATTACCCAAACCTCCAAATCATTGAGCTGCTTGTGAAAAAAAAAAAAGAAAAAGAAGAAAAGGAGGCCGGGGGCACGGTGGCTCATGCCTATAATCCCAGCACTTTGGAAGACCAAGGCGGGCAGATCACAAGGTCAGGAATTCGAGACCAGCCTGGCCAACGTGGTGAAACCCCACCTGTACTGAAAATACAAAAATTAGCCGGGTGTGGTGGCAGGTGTCTGTAAGCCCAGTCACTCGGTAAAATGAGGCAGGAGAATTGCTTGAACCCAGGAGGTGGAGGTTGCATTGAGCCGAGATTGTGCCATTGCATTCCAGCCTGGGCAGCAAGAGTAAGACTCTGTCTCAAAAAAAAAAAAAAAAAGGAAAAGGAAAAATCATGATATTGTATATCTAAACCAGTCACACAGATGGAAACATAATTCAACAGAAGGTGATATCTCTTAGATTCTTGGCTTAGTATTACTAATTGGCAGGATTGTACATGAGTAATTATCAGATTATTACTTCCATTGGTTCTTATGGCATCTAAATTACTGAATAAATTATTAATCCATTAATCAGTCTATCATAAATTGTGATTAAAATTATCAGATGAATTATCAGCATTCATTGAA
Organism: Alouatta palliata; assembly: GCA_004027835.1. Lineage (NCBI taxonomy): Eukaryota > Metazoa > Chordata > Mammalia > Primates > Atelidae > Alouatta > Alouatta palliata. Next base: position 32,755 of record PVKV010009588.1, on the reverse strand, counting down.
AACTGTTGTGTGAAACATGTCTACTCAGAGAAGTAATATTCTATAAATACTATAAAATAATTTAGCTATATTATTTTTAAGTATTAAGTTATATGTCAATCAGTTAAAGTGAATTTCAAAGTAAAAGTAAGGTATGCTTTCTGAACAACATTGATAATTTCTTAATTTGCAGATTTCTTCTTTTTTATTTTATAGTGTGAGTTTTTTATTTTTATAAGTTTTGTTGTATCTTCTGTAACATAGATACATGTTTGACAATTATAAAATGCAAGTGTTTCTTGAATACTTTTAGGAATTTCTTTCAAAAATTGATTGATACAAAGAATTATTTGTACTGAGAAGTAACTTGACCCAAAACATCATTTATGTTTGCTTAAGGTTTTTTCCCCCAACATCTGAAAGTCAAAGATGTTCCCATCACAACTGTAAACAAACTTATAAATGTGTTAAAACATACTCTTGGGTACTCTATTTGTATATCTTTCATGGCCTGAAAATCTGAAGGTTAATTCAAACTGATATGTTTTCACATATTTAAGAAAAAATAACTGCTTTTAATATCAGCCTTTTAAATTTTAAGAATATTTTGGTGAATAATAGTACATACTATAAGTATTGATCAAACTTTGCAAGCTCCTTTCTGAAAAATGTGAAATACTCAAATCTAAATCCAGGTCAGGCATAGGAGATCGGTATTAACTTTGGATGTTTGCATTTCATATTTTTAATGTTCAAAATGCAAACATAACATTTAGTATTTGTTTACATGGTTTTGCAAAAGTAAATCCTAAATTACCAAAAACAAAAATAAAAAAAAATAAAATCTAACACAGGAACAGAAAACGAAATACCACATGTTCTCACTTGCAAATGGCAACTAAATGATGAGAACACATGGACACATAGAGGGGAACAACATATTGGGGCCTACAGTGGGGAGGGAGAAGATTAGGAAAAATAACTAATGGGTACTAGGCTTAATACCTGGGTGATGAGATAATCTGTACAGCAAACCTCCATGACACAAGTTTATATATGTAACAAATCTGCATATGTACCCCTGAACTTAAAAGTTAAAAAAAACTGATAATCACTGAGTTATCAGTGTTCTGAAATTGTGCAATTAATATTCATCTTTATGAGAGTTTTGTGTCTATCCTCAAATATTTGACTCAGCTTTTGTTGACTCTTGGTGGGTAAGGGCTGTGATGGAAAAGGAACCCTAGATTCCTAGAGTTAGATGGCTTCTTAGAGGTTATCTGAGCCAATATACTACCTTGATTTCCATTTTCAGTAAAGCTGCCAAATGGTTAACCAGGTTTTGCTTAAGCACTTTTAGGATACTTGGTCGCCCGTACCGTGAAGTTGCCCAGTCGTCTTTGAATTGGTTTAGAAAGTTATGCCTCTGAAAACAAGTTCTTATCTTTAGCTAAATACTACTTCTCTTAAAATTTCTTCCCATTTATGGTAATTCTGATCTCTAGAATCATAGGAGTCACGTAAATCCCTTTTTCACAAGACTGTAATTCATGAGGCTGTATTTTCCCAAGCTCAGGAGTGTATATCATTAACATTATTATTGCTTCTAGGTGAAGGTGAAGATTCCCAAAAAGGGAGATTTTATAATCATTTTTCTTCCCAAGTATGTTTTATTTACCATTTATAATGTTTTGTGCTAAAGGATTTTCAAACATAAAATAAAAAATAAACACATTTACTTTCCTTCCTGGTCTTTTGGCTTTCCAGAACAATGTTTGCTACAAGTTTTATTTGATGTCCTCTTTAAGCAGAGAAAATCATCTCATTCCTTAAAGAATCTCACTGAGTTTTAGATTATTAATTTATTGGACAACAGCTGTGATCATAACAGAGAGGGTTCTAAGGGTATTAAGAATTAAACTAGCTAATTGTTCCCAAGCAATGGGCTATAAATGAATTTGTTTATGGTGAAGTTTTTAGCAACTTGGGACAAAATAAGAACCAAGTGATGGGTTTTTATGAAGCTAAATTTATTTAATTTTTAAGTTCCAAATTTATGTTCTTCCTACATTTTTGTTATTGAAATTAGGAAATGATGTTGATAATTAATGGTAGTTGATATTTTAAATATCTTTGTTTTGAAAAAGCAAATGACTATGAAAAAAATGAACAACCCTATTTTGGTGCCCCAATATTTTTCTTTTTGAAATATTACTGGTCCTGAAATTCATAAGTATGTGAATCACTGGCTTAGATGGTCTTTGCCTCCTCCCAGGGTTAACATTCTATAGTCTTATGAATTGTGGTTTAATCAGACTTGGACATGAAACCCCTATGGAAACCAGGTGCTACAGGAACTAAAGTTTGGAATTCTACAAGAAACTGTCTGCCTTTTCCCTCTGGTCCACTGTTGAATCAGTACTTCCAGATGGTGGCAAGGAAATGTGGCTGCCAGTAGTAACCTAGCTCTGGAGGGAGACTGAATGCTGTCCCTAGTGCTCAGTCCTGGTTTTCTTGTTGTTATTTGTTTTTTGAGACTGGATCTCAGTCATCCAGGCAAGAGTGCAATGGTGCAATCATAGTTCTTGCAGCCTCAAACTCCTGGACTCAAGCAATCCACCCACCCCAGCCTCCCGAGTAGCTAGGCCTACAGGGCATGTACTAGCATGCCTGGCAATCTTTTTTGTTTTGTTTTATTTTGTTTTGTTTTGTTTTGTTTTCTTTTCTTTTGTAGAGATGAGGCCTTGTTATGTTGTGCAGGCTGGTCTTGAACTTTTGGCTTCAAACGAACCTCCCACCTCAGCTTTCCAGAATGCTGGCTGGGATTATAGGTCAGCCACCGTGTCTGGCCTCAGTTCTCTTTTAATACCCTTCAGAACATTTCTAAAAGCTGTTGCACTGAAAAACTACATAACTAAACCCAAAATGGAGATTTTCATAATTCCCCTCAACCCATGCAAAGTTTTTGTTTCACACTTAACAGGGCAGTAGGAACTTTCAGGTTGAAGTTATGAAAGTGGTGTCAGTTAATGGTAAATAGCAATTCTTCTGCAATGATTGATGTTTTTAGGAATAAGACTGAACTCTGTTGTGACAATAAAGGGATAATTTCAAAAAAGCTTATCAAAACTATCTTCAGGGGTGCTTCGTTTTATTTCCATTTCAGTCCCTATATCCATTTCAGTCCCCTAAGTACTGAGTCTCGCTGCGTTAGAATTTAAACAGATGGACTTGAGGCTTTCTGTATCTAATTTTACAGTAGCACATCTCTCGATTATTGACACATTAAAGGCAATATATTTCTAGCTTAGAAATATGATGCTAATTGGCTTTGGAATATTTTGTTTAAAAACATTTTCCAAATGGGGCTGTGAATTGTTCAGTTTCTTTATTCAGGATTAAAGAAAACATTAATTCTGCCAGGAAAAGATTGTCCAGTGGGGCAGAAACATTAGAGCCTTGGAGTTTACCTGTCAATCTTGTATTTTCATGTCCTTTGTCTAGAAACAAGCCTACAAGCTAATTGATTTCTGTTTCTTTCCTTTTGGCCTCTCATTTTTCTGAACATAAAGATTCAAATTAAAACAAAGATAAAATTCCAGGGGATGCTGGCATTGATCAAGATTTGGATTAAATTAAATTAAGTCCTTTTTATTGAACTCAGCAGTATTAGTTATTAAAACCAGAAGGTTTTACCCTTGCTAGTATAAAAAAAGAAAACGGTGACTCATGCTGTGGCACAGATTTTATTAGGAAGTTAAAGCACTCGTTTTCTCCTATTGCATTAAAACTTTTGCAGATAAACACATGTAAACAAGATCAGGAGATGGAAAACAGTGAGGAGTCAGTCCTGGGCTCTGGTGCTCCGTGGGTTCTACCTTTCAGTTGCAGGAACTTAGGGAAACAAATATTATCTGGGAAGAAAGCAAGATGGCATACTGGGATCTTCTTTTTTGGAGCACATAAGTCAGTTGAATTGTCAAAGTGCTTCTCTGTTTCTTGAGTGACTTGGAATTATGCATATAGGGTATGGGGAGAGGGCAGCAGCCTGGTGTAGCATAAAAAGCATTAGCCAGGAAGTTGAACCCTGAATCTCAGCTTTAGGTCTACCACTTACAGACTGGTTGGACCTGAGTAAGAAACTTAACCTCACTCTCCTGCTTTCGCAAATGTGAAATAAGGGCCCTGCTGTCATTTTGTCATCTATTTCTCTTTTGTGTTATGCCTGTGGGAGACCATCAGGACCTGTAGTAAATATGGCAATTAACTCTGACTGGATTCAGAAAACTATGGCCTCTAGGCAAAATCTGGCCTGCTATCTCTTATTTACATATTTTTTAATTAACTGAAGTCCAGATTAATGTCAGCAAGATGGCAGAATATGACTTTCCAGTGATTGTGCTCTGCAAAAACATCACTTTGAACAACTATTCGTGCATGAAAATTTCTTTACCATAGCAAAGGAAGCCAGGTGAGACATTTCAGCACCTGAGTACGGCAAAGAAATAAGAAATGACATATTGAAGAGGGTAGGAAAGACAGTTTTACATCACCTGCATCACTCTTCTCTCAACTCCAGGCAGCACAATGTGGAGATAGATACTCTCTCCTTGACAGAAGGAGAGGGAAGTGAGCATCAGATGCTGCCTGGGACCCCAACACCAGCCCTGCCCCAGTAAAACCCAGTGCCCCACAGGCCGACACAGCACCAGCCTCCAGGCTGGTATGTATGGACTGAATGTCTAGGCTCATCTTGATGCCAGACCAGATCCCACTCTATACTTCAGGTCTACCTGGAGAACTTGGTCTATGTACTTCCCTAACACCTGGTTGATCCCCACAGCCCTAGGCTCCACTCCACCACAAGCAGTGGGCTAGTATCAACAATCCCAGACTTCAGGCTTCCCCAGAACCAGACTGGCCCCTGCAGCCCTGATCATCAGGCCAGTACGTGGGGACACAGCCTCCAGGCTGGCTTCTATAGAAACAGGCTCCAGGCCCACATAGCACCAGGCCAGCTCTTGAAGCCCCAGGATACAGACTAGTATCTGTAAATGGAGCTTCCAAGCCTACCCTGGCACAAGACAGAATCCTGCCGCCCTGGCTCCAGGCCTGCCTTGTACATTAGGACTTGGGGCTGCCCCAATACCAGGCCCACCCCAGCAGCCCCAGGCCTCAGACTGGCACTAGCACTGGCTTGGCCTCAATGGCCCAGGGTTTCAGGTATGACATAGCACCAGGCCAACCTCTACAGACTTAGGCTGTTAGGTTCACCCCTGCACGAGGCCAGGCCCTGAAGCCCTAGTCATCAAGCGAGCATCTATGGACCAAACCATCAAGCTGAACCTCTCAGTTACAGGTTCCAGGCCCACCCAGTGCCAGGCCAGCTTCTGGGACCCCAGGCTTCAGTTCTGCCCTAGATTTTGGAGCCTGGAGCCATAATGGCCATGCCTGCCAAAGCCAGGATTGTTGCAGGCCTTCTTCAGGCTTCAATTTCACTCTAGCACCAGGTTATTGCCTCTGGCATCAGATACAAGGCAATCTCTTGTGGACATAGGCTCTAGGCCTGCTCAGTGCCAGACTTGTCTCTGTGGGACCATCCTCCAGGCCAGTCCTTATGGCCACAAGCTCCTGCAGATCCAGGGTTCAGGCCTGCTCCAACAGACTCTAGTTCTAGGCTGGTCTTCATGGATCAAGACTCCAGGACCACTTTACATACCCAGAACCCAGGCTCACCCTTGTGGACTCAGGTCTCATCCCTACTCTAGTGCCAGGCCAGCCCCTGTGGACTCAGTTCCCAGGACTATCTCAGCACTGGGCTGACCCCTGCAGACTCAGGCTCAGAGACCACCCCAGTGCCAGATAAGTTCATGTGGATACAGGCTTCAGGGAAGCCCCTGTGAAAATATGTTCTTGGCCTACCCTCCATGTCCTAGGCTCCAAGTCTACTCCTGAGGAACGAATCAACAGGTCCACTCTGGTGTGTTTAGGCCCCAGGCTTAATCCTATGGAACCAGGTTCCAGGCCCACCCACCTGCTGACCCAGTTAGGAGGCCACCTCTCCAAAGACTCCAGCAGGAAACCCACCTATAGACCATGCCCTACTCAGAATCTCTGGATGGACTGAAAAGGAAGTGCTCTCCCATACAAAGCCAGTCAGCAAAAACCAGAGTGAGTTCTGACTTCTTTAAATGTGCAAACTTCAATGTAAGATAAGAGGAAACATGACAAACCAAGGAGATATCATACCACCAAAAGAATACAGTAATCTTCCAGTAGCTAGCCCTCAAAGAAATAAAGATTATGAACTGCCTAAAAACAATTCAAAATTATTGTTTTAAGGAAGCCCAGCAAAGTTCAAGAAAATACAGAAAAAAATTTATGAAATCAGGAAAACAGTAAACTACCAAAATGAGAAATTTAATAGAGAGATTGAAATTATTTTAAAAAGTCAAATAGAAATTCTGGAGGTGAAAAATACAATGAATGAAGGGAAAAATTCAATAGAAAGCATCAATAGCAGAATTGATCAAGCAGAAGACTGAATCTATGAACCTGAAGACAGATCATTTGAAAATCTATAGTCAAATAATCAAAAAGAAAAAAGAAAAGGAATGAAGAAAATGTACAGAATTTATGGGACAATATAAAAAGAGCAAATGTTTGAGTTATAGGATTTCAAGGAGTAGAGAAAGACAAATGGGATACAAAGCTTACTTAAAGAAATAGTAGCAGAAAACTTTTCAAATATGGGAAAACACATAAAGATCCAGAGATCTTGGTACAAGAAGGTCAAAGGTATTCAATCAAATTCATTCCACACAAGACTAGACCAAGACATATTGTAATAAAACTGTTAAAAATCAAAGACAAAGAGAAGATCCTGAAAGCAACAAAGAAAAAGAAGCAGATCACATAGAAGGTAGTTTGAATAAGGTTATTAGAGGACTTCTTAGCAGATACTTTATAGGCAGGAGAGAGTGGGATGATATATTCAAAGTACTAAAGGAAAAAAGAAACCCTGCCAACCAAGAATACTGTATTCAGCAAAGCTGTACTTCAGAAATGAAAGCAAAATAAAGACTTTCTCAGAGAAATTAAAGCTGAGGGAATTCATCACCACCAGACTTGTCTTATAAGACATACTAATGGCAGTTCTTCAAGTTGAAAGGAAAGCACACTAATTAGCGATACAAAAACTTACGAAAGTATAAAACTCACTAGTAAAAGTAAGTACACAAATTTAGAATTTTCTAATACTATAAAGGTAATCTGTAAATGACTAATATGTTTAGTATGAAGCTTATAAAACAAAACTATTAAAAATATTAATAGCTACAAAAATTTCTTAAGGAATATACAATATAACAAGATGTAAATAGTGACATCAAAAACATGAAATATTAGGGGAGGAATGAAAGTGTTTAGTTTTTTAATGAAATCAAATTATTGGGTTAACATAGCCTGTTAAAACTATAAGGTTTTATGTAAGCCTCAAGGTAACCACAAAGCAAAAACCTATAATTGATGCACCAAAGATCAAAAGTAAGACATTAAAGCATACTTCTAGAGAAAAAAATCACTTGATTGCAAAGGAAGACAGCAAGAGAGAAAGAAAGAGGGTCTACACACACAAAACACACACACACACACATACAGAAAACAATAACAAAATAACAGTAATAAGCTCTTACATATTAGTAATTACCTTGAATGTAAGTAGATTGAATTCTCCTATTAAAAGACATAGAGGGGCTGAATGGATTAAAAAAAGAAAGCAGGGCCAACTATGTGCTGCATACAAGAGACTTATTTCACCTTTAAGAGCACGCAGACTGAAAGTGAAAAGATTGGAAAAAGATATTTCATTCAAATGGAAACAAACAAAAAAGGACAAGGTAACTATACTTATATCAAATAAGGTAGTTGAGAAAACCAAATTTCCATAGTACTAAAATGAAATTAAACCCTTGTCTCACAACATATACAAAAATCAACTCAAAATGGATAAAAGATTTAAATTTAGAATCTGAAACTTTACAGTTACTGTAAGAAAATATAGGGAAAAATGGCTATGACCCCAAAAGCATAGGCAACAAGAGGAAAAATAGACAAAAGGTTTTATATCAAACTAAACATTTACTGCACAGCTAAAAAAATCAACAAAATGTTGAGAGAACCTATAGAATGGGAGAAAATATTTGTCAACCATCCATCTGGTAAAGGGTTCATATCCAAAATGTGTAAGAAACTCAATAGCAAGAAGAGAATCTGATTAATAAATGGGCAAAGGACCTGAATAGATATATCTCAAAAGAAGCTATAAAAATGGCCATAGGCATATAAAAAGCTGCTTAACCATTAGAGAAATGCTAATTAAAACAGTGAGACATCACCTCACACCTATTAGAATTGCAATTATCAAAAAGACCAAAGATAACCTGTTGGTGAGGATGTGGAGTCAAGGGAACCCTTGGATTCTGTTGGTGTGTATGCAAATTAGTACAATTATAATGAAAAATAGAATGCACATTTTTCAGAAAACTGAAGATAGAGCTACCATATGGAGAGGATCGAAGATGGCAGATTAGACACAACTCCAGTGCACAACACCTAGCGAGAGAGACACAGAAACCCAGAGATCCCCTGGCTCCAACCGAGGTACCAGGTGCATTTCAATGGGTCTGGCCCTAGGGTAAGCAAAGCCCACTCAGGGCAGACTGAGGTGGGGAGGGGTGCTGCTTCACCCAGAAAGTGCATCTGACCAGCAAGTCGCCGGCTCCACCAGCGCTCCATTCCAGATACAGCACTTCCCCCAAAGCCTCAGCAATACACAGAACAGGGAATCTTTGCCAGTCAAGCACCAGGAATTACAAGTGTGGCTGCAGACTGAGCTATCAACCCCTCCCCCCACCTGGAGAGAGAGGGAGCTGTAAGCAGGAGCAGCTGGGTGACCCCTACCCCATGACCAGAGAGAGAGAAAGCTGAAAGGGGGAGACTGCCAGGTGTGGCTGGGTGGGTCCCTAACCTCCTCCACAAACCCCAGAGGGCTGAAGCTCTGACACTATTGGTTTGCGTAGCCAGTGCCACAGTCTGAGATGAACCCTGAATGATCCAGCCCAGTGGAGGAAGGGCACAACCCACCACTAGAGGGGTGGGACTGAGCTACATGTTTTAACAAAAAACACAGGAAGCCTACGAAGCAACCGGACAGCATTCTTGACAACCTAGCAGAGCCTACAGGTCAGCGGAAAAGGCGGGCCTAATCTCCCAGCATAAAAAAAAAAAGACACAGGAAGCTTCCCTAGTAACCTGAAGGAGTTCCTAGAAACCCAGTAGCACCCCCACAGGCAGACAAGTGACCTCATCAAGCAGCTTTCTGACACCACAGCCAGGTAAATCCACAAAGATGGGAAAAAACCAATGCAAAAAAGGTGAAAACACCAAAGACCAGAACACCTCTTCTCTTTCAAGGGATCACAACTCCTCAACAACACAGGATCACAGCTTGACTGAGAAGGAGTGCAAAGAATTGACAGAAACAGGATTCAGAAGGTGGGAATAATAACAAACTTTGTTCAGAGTTAAAGAAACACGTTCTAACTCAATGCAAAGAAACCAAAAACTTTGAAAAAAGGTTAGACAAAATGCTAACTAGAATAACCAGCTTAGAGAAGAACATAAACAACTTGATGGAGTTGAAGAACACAGCATGAGAACTACGTGAAGCAAACACAAGTTTTAATAGCCGAATTGATCAAGCAGAAGAAAGGATATCAGAGATTGAAGATCAACTCAATGAAATAAAAAGAGAAGGCAATACAAGAGAAAAAAGAGTGAAAAGAAATGAACAAAGCCTCCAAGAAATATTGGATTATGTGGAAAAACCTAATCTATGCTTGATCGGTGTACCTGAATATGACGGGAAGAATGAATCCAAGCTGGAAAACACACTCCAGGATATTATCCAGGAGAACTTCCCAAGCCTAGCAAGGCAGTCCAAATTTCAAATTCAAGAAATACAGAGAACTCCACAAAGATATTTCTCAAGAAAAGCAACCCCAAAGCACATAATTGTCAGGTTCACCAGGGTCGAAATGCAGGAAAAAATGCTAAGGGCAGCCAGAGAGACAGTTCAGGTCACCCACAGAGGGAAGCCAATCAGACTCACAGCAGATCTCTCAGCAGAAACTCTACAAGCCAGAAGAGAGTGGGGGTCAATATTCAACATCCTTAAAGAAAAGCACTTTCAACCCAGAATCTCATATCCAGCCAAACTAAGCTTCATAAGTGAAGGAGAAATAAAATCAGTTACGGACAAGCAATTACTGAGAGATTTTGTCACCACCAGACCTGCCCTACAAGAGCTCCTGAAAGAAACACTAAGCATGGAAAGGAACAAGTACCAGTCACTGCAAAAGCGAACCAGTTGGCAAAGACCAAAAATGCAATGAGGAAAATGAGTCAACTAATGAGAAAGATAACCAGCCAGTAACAAAATGGCAGGATTAAATTCACACATAACAATATTAACATTGAATGTAAATGGACTAAACGCCCCAATCAAAAGACACAGACTGGCAAACTGGATAAAAAGTCAGAACCCATCAGTGTGCTGTATTCAAGAAACCCATCTCACATGCAAAGACACACATAGACTCAAAATAAAGGGATGTAAGAAAATTTACCAAGCAAATGGAGAACAAAAAAAAGCAGGGGTTGCAATCCTGGTCTCTGATAAAATGGACTTCAAACCAACAAAGATCAAAAGAGACAAAGAAGGACATTACATAATGGTAAAAGGATCAATCCAACAGGAAGAGCTAACTATCCTAAATATATATGCCCCCAACACAGGAGCACCCAGATACATAAAGCAAGTTCTTAACGACCTAAAACGAGATTTAGACTCCCACACAATAATAGTGGGAGACTTCAGTACTCCACTGTCAATATTAGACAGATCAATGAGACAAAAAATTAACAAAGATATCCAGGACTTGAATGCAGACCTGGACCAAGAGGATCTAAGAGACATATACAGAACACTCCATCCCAAATCCACAGAATATACATTTTTCTCAGCACCACATTGCACTTACTCTAAAATTGACCACATCATTGGAAGCAAATCACTCCTCAGCAAATGCAAAAGAATGGAAATCATAACAAACAGTCTATCAGACCACAGCGCAATCAGACTAGAACTCAGGATCAAGAAACACACTCAAACCCGCAAAACCACTTGGAAACTGAACAACTTGCTTCTGAATGTTGACTGGATAAACAATGAAATGAAGGCAGAAATAAAGATGTTCTTTGAAACCAATGAGAATGAAGACACAACTTACCAGAATCTCTGGGACACCTTTAAAGCAGTATCGAGAGGGAAATTTATAGCAATAAATGCCCACCAGAGAAGAGAGGAGAGATCTAAAATCGACTCCTTATCATCGAAATTGAAACAACTAGAGGAGCAAGATTAAAAAAAAACTCAAAAGCTAGCAGAAGACAAGAGATAACTAATATCAGAGCAGAACTGAAGGAGATAGAGACACAAAAAAGCCCTTCAAAAAATCTATAAATCCAGGAGCTGGTTTTTGAAAAGATCAACAAAATAGACAGACTGCTAGCCAGATTAGTAAAAAAGAAAAGGGAGAATAATCAAATAGATGGAATAAAGAATGATAAAGGGGATATCACCACTGATCCCACAGAGATACAAACTACTATCAGAGATTGCTACAAACAGCTCTACTCACATAAACCAGTAAACCAGGAAGAAATGGATAAATTCCTATATACTTGTACTCTACCAAAAGTAAACCAGGAGGAAGCTGAAACCCTGAATAGACCAATAACAAGGGCTGCAGTAGGGACAGCAATCAATAGCCTACCAACCAAAAAAACTCCAGGTCCAGATGGGTTCACAGCCGAATTCTACCAGACGTACAAAGAGGAGCTGGTTCCATTCCTTCTGAAACTGTATCAAACAATACAAAAGGAGGGAATCCTCTCCAACTCATTTTATGAGACCAACATCATCCTGATCCCAAAACCAGGCAGAGACTCAACTAAAAAAGAAAACTTCAGGCCAATATCCATGATGAACATTGACGCAAAAATCTTCAATAAAATACTGGCAAACAGATAGCAACAGCACATCAAGAAGCTTATCCATCATGACCAAGTAGGCTTCATCCCAGGGATGCAAGGCTGGTTCAACATATGCAAATCCATAAATGTAATCCATCATGTAAACGGAACCAGAGACAAAAACCACATGATTATATCAATAGATGCAGAGAAGGCCTTTGATAACACTCTCAATAAACTAGGTATTGATGAAACGTATCATAAAATGATAAAAGCTGTATATGACAAACCTACAGCCAATATCATACTGAATGGGCAAAAGCTGGAAGAATTCCCTTTGAAATCAGGCACTAGAAAAGGATGCCCTCTCTCACCACTCCTATTCAACATAGCATTGGAAGTTCTAGCCAGAGCAATCAGGCAAGAAAAAGAAATAAAGGGTATTTGACTAGGAAAGGAAGAAGTCAAACTGTCTCTATTTGCAGATGACATGATTGTATATCTAGAACACCCCATCATCTCAGCCCAAAATCTTCTCAAACAGATAAGCAACTTCAGCAAAGTCTCAGGATACAAAATCAATGTGCAAAAATCACAAGCATTCCTATATACCAATAGCAGACAAACAGGCAAATCCAGAGTGAACGCTCATTCACAATTGCTACAAAGAGAATAAAATACCTAAGAATACAACGAAGAAAGGATGTAGAGGACCTCTTCAAGGAGAACTACAAACTACTGGTCAATGAAATAAGAGAGGACATAAACAGATGGAGAAACATTCCATGCTCATGGTTAGGAAGAATCAATATCGTGAAAATGCCCATACTGCCCAAAGTAATTTACAGATTCAATGCTATCTCCATCAAGCTACCAATGACCTTCTTCACAGAACTGGAAAAAACCACTTTAAACTTCATATGGAATCACAAGAGACCCCACATAGCCAAGACAATCCTAAGCAAAAAGAACAAAACCAGAGACATCACACCACCAGACTTCAAACTATACTACAAGGCTACAGTAATCAAAACAGCATGGTACTAGTACCAAAACAGAGACACAGACCAATGAAACAGAACAGAGACACCAGAAGAAACATCACATATCTACAACCATCTGATCTTTGACAAACCCAGCAAAAACAAGCAATGGGGAAAGGACTCCATGGTTAATAAATGGTGTTGGGAAAACTGGCTAGCAATGTGCAGAAAGCAGAAACTGGACCCCTACCTGTCACCTTACACTAAAATAACTCCAGATGGATCAAAGATTTAAACATAAAACCTAACACCATAAAAGCACTAGAAGAAAACCTAGGCAAAACCATCCAGGACATAGGCATAGGCAAGGACTTCATGACTAAAACACCAAAAGCAATGGCAATAAAAGCCAGGATAGACAAACGGAATATAATTAAACTCCAGAGCTTCTGTTCAGTAAAAGAAACCATTATTAGAGTGAATCGACAACCAACAGAATGGGAAAAAAATTTTGCAATCTACCCATCTGACAAAGGGCTAATATCCAGAATCTACATAGAACTAAAACAGATATACAAGAAAAAACAAACAACCCATTCAAAAGTGGGTGAAGGATATGAACAGACACTTTTCAAAAGAGGACATATATGAGGCCAATGAACATATGAAAAAATGCTCATCATCACTGGTCATTAGAGAAATGCAAATCAAAACCACACTGAGATATCATCTCATGCCAGTTAGAATGGTGATCATTAAAAAATCTGGAAACAACAGATGCCGGAGAGGATGTGGAGAAATAGGAACACTCTTACACAGTTGGTGGGAGTATAAATTAGTTCAACCATTGTGGAAGACAGTGTGGCGATTTCTCAAGGATCTAGAAATAGAAATTCCATTTGACCCAGTAATCCCACTATTGGGTATATACCCAAAGAACTATAAATCGTTCTAATATAAAGGCACATGCCCATGTATGTTCATTGCAGCCCTGTGTACAATAGCAAAGACCTGGAACCAACCCAAATGCCCATCAATGATAGACTGTACAAAGAAAATGTGGTACATATACACCATGGAATACTATGCAGCCATAAAAAACGATGAGTTTGTGTCCTTTGTAGGGACTTGGATTAATCTGAAAACCATTATTCTCAGGAAACTGACACAAAAACAGAAAGCCAAGCACCATATGTTCTCACTTATAGGTAGGTGTTGAACAATGAGAACACGTGGACTCAGGGAGAGGAGCAT
>PVKV010009588.1:0-18343 GCA_004027835.1 Alouatta palliata | reverse complement strand
TCATTAATGGGTATTCAAGGTAAATGAATTCAGCATATTGAAGACATATCTGCCCTCAGATGTTCATTGGAGCATTATTCGTAATAGCCATATATGGAATCATCTAAATATCCACAAGCAAAAGAATTGATAAAGAAAATGTGATATATATACACAATGAAATACTATTCAGCCTTAAAGAAGAAGGAAATCCTGTCAAAGAAAGATAAAAACTGCATAGTATATATGTGGAATCTACACAAATTGAACTCAGAGAAGTAGAGGGAAGAATGGTGGTTACCAGGGGATAGGGAGAGTGGGGAGATGTTGGACAAAGAATACAATATTTCAGTTAGATAGGAGGTATATGTACAAAGGATTTATTGTACAACATGGTTACTATGATTAATAACAATTTATTTAGTAGATTTTAAGTGTTCTCAACATGAAAAATGATAGATATGTGAGGTAATACCTATGTTAATAGCTCAGCTGATCCCTTCCACCATGTATACCCATTTCAAAACATCGTTTTATATATGTATGTTGTATTTTTTATTTTTCTATTAAATAAAAATATAAAATACTTTTTGATCTGAAAAAAATTAGCTAAAGCCCATACTTTATAGATATTTACCTAGTTTTTACATATGTTCATTTTCTATTCAGGATCTCATTTAGCATGACAGATTAGATTTAGTCATCATGTCTCTTTAGGCTCCTCTTGACTGACAGTTGTTCAGACTTTTCTTGTTTTTGAGGATTTTGACAGCTTTGAGGAGTGTTGGTCAGGTATTTTATCAGGTGTCAGTATAAGATTGGTCTGATATTTTTCTCATGATTTAAAATGAGGTTATGAATTTGGTTATAAGTCACTATCATTGTGACTTATCACTGTTCTTGTTGGCCTTTATCACCTGGCTGTGGTAGTGTTTGTCAGGTTTCTCCAATGTAAAGTTACTTACTCCTCCCACCTCCATATCTCTACCTTAGTTTTCGGAAGGAAGTCACTACTATGTGCAGCCGACACTTAAGGAATGGAGAGTTATGCTTTACCTCCATGATGATGGAGTAGCTACATCAATTATTTGTATCCTACATGAGAGATTTGTCTCTTCTCCCCGTTTATTTGTCAATCACTTATTAATATTAGTGATTATGGATATTGATTTTATATTTTGGGTTATAATAAATAATACTGTAATTGTTTCATTGTTCAAATTGTTCTAGATTTGGTTATGTGAAGCTCTTACAGTTGGCTCCCAATTTCTCTTTGATGTACCTCCTCATTGCAGATTTTTGTTGATAAGTAGTTGCTTTTGCCATCTGTGCTTGTAAATAAAGTTTTATTGGAACACAGACATACTTATGATCTAATGTATTCTTTATGGCTACTTTTGCACTACAATGGCAGAGTTAATTCACTGTAACAGTGGGCATATTTTCTGTAAGGCCTAAACTAATTACAGTCTGACCTTTCACAGAAAATTACTGATTCTTGATCAAGACCATTCTTTATGTATTTTAGTAATGCACTGAAGCTTACTGGGTTATAATTTCCAGGATTTTAAGATTGAAATTTATGTCATATTTTTAATTCAGAACATGATTTTTTACCCTAAAGTATAATCATCAATGGTATGTATCACCAATAAACCTTTACTGAACATTCATGGGTTTGGGTGGCTATGTTTCTTTGGCCATTAGTTTCCTTGCCTGGACACTTGACTAGTTACAGAGTGCCTTTTGTGTCAGCAGTTTTCTTGGTGAAAGAAAAAATTTAAGGATAAGGTCTATTTTGTCTTTATTCTTTTTACTAACCTGGACTGAAATAATTTATGTAATCATGGTCTGAGTTATTTAAATGGCTGTGTGATTGAGAAATTTCTTGTTGGTGGCATTAGGACTACTCTATGGAAGCAGATAAGTAGAGAATTTTGTTGAAATGAAGAATGTTGACTAGAGTTTTGTACAAGTCCATCAAGCTTATTTTATTGGTAAATTTAGTCAAACTAGAACCAAGGGTTCCAAGAGTGAAGTATGAGTGCATTAACTGACTTCTCTTAAGTGTTCTCTAAGCCATATGCTGTGACCTATAGTGAGAGAAAATAAATCATGAGGCTTCATCGTGGTTTAATAAGTCTAAACATCTGGATTTAAACACAAATCTTATATCAGTATGGTTTTCACACTTCAACATCATCATCTCACTAAATTAGTAAAGTTGTCGATAGAGGGTGATTAGAGAAATGAGGTTATTTATTTCAGATAATAAACATATTAAAGTCCCAAAGAAGCAACATTAGTTTTATAAATTCAAATGACAGTTCAACTGTTTAATAACACAGGAATGGCGTGGAAAAGGCTAATACTCATATGCTTTCTTTGGTGTATTGAGAACAACATCCTGTATAACACCATGCACACAGGGACAAGACAGGGTTTGACCCACAGTACAGTTTAATTCAGATTGTAGCATAGTGGTGCTTTAAAATAGAATTTTACTATAAAAATTAAAATTAAAATTAAAATAATGGACCGAAAAAGTTAAAGTTCTCCTAGAGACATTAAGCTTAGCATATAATATAAAACCTTCTTTCTTCTTGTACCACCAATCTTTTCAAATAAGTAGTCTGTCTTACAGCCTCCATTTTGAGTTCACACTCTTCCTTAACGCTCAGAAATCTGCATTTTCCTCTGATTACTTGGCTGAATCTGAGCTCTTAAAGGTCACCATGACCTTATTGCCAAATCAAATAGTCTTTTCCCAGCCTTAGTGTCTTTGATTTGCATGCAACATTTGATACTGTTTTGTACCTCTGAGTGTATGCTTTGTTTGGTTTTTGTACCCTGTTCTAAGCCATTATCTCTTGTCACTCTATGCAATTTTTCTTTTTTGTTTTTATCTTTTTTAAAATTATACTTTAAGTTCTGAGGTACATGTGCAGAATGTGCAGGTTTGTTACATAGGTATACACGTACCATGATGGTTTGCTGCATCCATTCCCCTATCATCTACATTAGGTACTTCTCCTAATGTTATCCCTCCCGAATCCCCCACCCGCTACTATCCCTCCCCAATTCCTCCACCCACTGCTATCCCTCCCCTATCCTCCCAACCCCCCAACAAGCCCTGGTATGTGATGTTCCCTTCCCTGTCTCCATATGTTTCCATTGTTCAACATCCTCTTATGAGTGAGAACATGCAGTATTTGGTTTCTGTTCTTGTGCCAGTTTGCTGAGAATGATGGTTTCCAGATTCATCCATGTCCCTGCAAAGGACATGAACTCATCCTTTGTTATGGCTGCATAGTATTCCATGGTGTATATGTAGTACCTTTTCTTTATCCAGTCTATCATCTATAGGCATTTGGGTTGGTTCCAAATCTTTGCTATTGTAAAGTAGTGCCTCAATAAACATATGTGTGCATGTGTCTTTATAATTGAATGTTTTTATAATTTTTTGGGTATATAATCAGTAATGGGATTGCTGGGTCAACTTAATGAATCACCACACTGCCTTCCACAATAGTTGAACTAATTTACACTCCCACCAACAGTGTAAAAGTGTTCCCATTTCTCCACATCTTCTCCAGCACGTGTTGTCTCCTGATTTTTTAATGATCACCATTCTAATTGGCATGAGATGGTATCTCAATGTGGTTTTGATATGCATTTCTCTAATGACCAGTGGTGATGAGCTTTTTTTCATATGTTTGTTGGCTGCATAAATGTATTCTTTTGAGAAGTGTCTGTTCCTGTCATTCACCCACTTTTTGATGGGAATATTTGTTTTTTTTCTTGTAAATTTGTTTAAGTTCTTTATAGATTCTGGTTATTAGCTCTTTGTCAGATGGGTAGATCACAAAATGTTTTTCCCATTCTGTTGGTTGCTGATTCACTCTATTGATAGTTTCTTTTGTTGTGCAGAAGCTCTTAAGTTTAGTTGGATTCCATTTGTCTATTTTGGCTTTTGTTGCCATTGCTTTTGGTGTTTTGGTCCTGAAGTCATGTTCATGCCTATGTCCTGAATGGTATTGCTTAGGTTTTCTTCTAGGGTTTTTATGGTGTTAGGTCTTATGTTTAAATCTTTAATCCATCTGGAGTTAATTTTTGTATAAGGTGGAAGGAAGGAATCCGATTCCAGCTTTCTGCATATGACTAGCCAGTTTTCCCAACGCCATTTATTAAATAGGAAAATCCTTTCCCCATTGCTGGTTTTTGTCAGATTTGTTAAAGATCAGATGGTTGTAGATGTGTGGTGTTGCTTCTGAGGCCTCTATTCTGTTCCATTGGTCTGTATCTCTGTTTAGATACCAGTACCATGCTGTTTTAATTACTGTAACTTTGTAGTATAGTTTGAAGTCCAGTAGTGTGATGCCTCCAGATTTGTTCTTTTTGCTTAGGATTGTCCTGGCTATATGGGCTCTCTTTTGGTTCCATATGAAGTTTAAGGTGTTTTTTTTTTTTTTTTTTTTTTTTTTTTTTTTTTTTTTTTTTTTTTTTTTTTTTTTTTTTTTTTTTTTTTTTTTTTTTTTTTTTTTTTTTTTTTTTTTTTTTTTTTTTTTCAATTCTGTGATGAAAGTCAATGGTAGCTTGATGGGGATAGCATTGAATTGATAAATTACTTTGGGCAGTATGGCCATTTTCACAATATTGATTTTTCCTAATCATGACCATGGAATGTTTTTCCATCTGTTTGCATCCTCTCTTACTTCCTTGAGCAGTGGTTTGTAGTTCTCCTTGAAGAGGTCTTTTGCATCCCTTGTTAGTTGTATTCCTAGGTATTTTATTCTTTCTGTAGCAATTGTGAATGGGAGTTCATTCATGATTTGGCTCTCTGTTTGTCTGTTGTTGGTGAATAGGAATGCTTGTGATTTTTGCACATTAATTTTGTATCCTGAGACTCTGCTGAAATTGCTTATTAGCTTAAGGAGATTTTGGGCTGAGATGATGGGGTCTTCTAAATATACAATCATGTAGTCTGCAAATAGAGACAATTTGACTTCCTTTTTTCCTAACTGAATACCATTTATTTCTTTTTCTTGCCTGATTGCCCTGGCCAAAACTTCCAGTATTGTGTTGAATAGGTGAGAGAGGACACCCTTGTCTAGTGCTAGTTTTCAAAGGGAATGCTTCCAGTTTTTGCCTATTCAGTGTGATATTGGCTGTGGGTTTGTCATAAATAGCTTGTATTATTTTGAGATACATTCCATTGATACCTAGTTTATTGAGAGTTTTTAGCATAAAGGGCTGTTTAATTTTGTCGAAGACCTTCTCTGCATCTATTGAGATAGTAATGTCATTTTTTGTCTTTAGTTCTGTTTATGTGATGGATTACATTTATAGACTCACGTATGTTGAACCAGCCTTGCATACCTGGGATGAAGCCTACTTGATCGTGATGGATAAGCTTTTTGATGTGCTGTTGGATTCAGTTTGCCAGTATTTTACTGAAGATTTTTGCATCAATGTTCATCATGGATATTGGCCTGAAATTTTCTTTTTTAGTTATATTTCTGCCAGATTTTGGTATCAGGATGATTTTAGTCTCATAAAATGAGAATTTTTCATGGTGATTTTTTTTCCACTTTGGTTGCACCACTGTGCAGATTATGGGCAAATCTAAATTTCCAGCCTGATCTTTCTCCTGGGTAATTGCGTCCACTAAACATTTTCATGAGGCACTTTGAGTTGCCACAAAATTAGTGTTTAATAATCTTAACCTGTTAATTTTTCTTTCTTAAATTTCGCTTTATTATTCTAAATTTCTTACTTCTATTAATAATCCCACTATTATCAAGGTTGTCTGGGTCTGACATTAGAGTGACATTTAATACATATTTTCTCTTGTTTTCTGTAGCAAGTTAACAAGTTCTAATGATTCCTTACAGTATTTTTTTTACCCCTGCTTTGCTTTTTTGTAAATATTATACTTACTAAGTAGTGTCTACTGCATGCCAGAGATTGTTTTTATTTTTATTTTTCTCTCCATTCTATCCTAGTTTACCATTTCACATATGCACTGCCATAACAAACACCTCAGACTGGTTTCTCTACTATATTATTTCTCCACTAATTCATCTATCATACTCCAAATGCCAGATGACATTTCTTAAAAGTGAATTCAATAATGTCATTCAAAGAACTTTAGTGGCTCTCCACTCTCAAGAAAATAAGGTAACACCATTAAGCTTAATTGTAAAATCTTTCTGTGATTTTGTCCAGGCCTGTCTTTGGAGTGTTAGTTCCCTCTTCTTTTCTATGTAATCTTTCCTTTAAAGCAAGCTTCCTCATAGCCCACTGAACTGATCTTTTGTTTGGGCTTTTCTGCTTGAAAATCATGAAAGAGTCTAGTCTGCCTATCTAAAATGCTTTTCCCATTCATCTCCACAGAATATCCTTCCATTCTCAGCTCACATCTCACTTCCGGTGAGATTACTTCATTACAGACTGGCAACATAAAAAAGCAGCATGGTGCACGGATAGAAGAACAAGAGATTTGAACTCAGAGGACTTACTTCTAGTCTCCATATGAATGACTTTGGATAAATCACTGTTGCCTGTCCAACCATCATTTCCTCATCTATAAAAATAAGAGTACACGATTACTTTCACAAGGATGTTGCCTATTATGAGGAGCTAGCTCTTTGTGATTGCTCTCTGTCTTTTTCTCTCTTTACACACACACACACAGTTTATACCACTTAGCAGTGTGCTTTGGGCCAATGACTGATATATTATTTCATTTGATGGCATTAGTGTTTAAGTGCAATACTTTCTCTCCTTTTCTGCCAACCTCAATCATTCTAGGAAACCTCTCTCCTAATATGGACATACCCTTATACTTGGATCCAAGCAATAATAGATACATTTAATTCCAGTCTTATATAGAATTCCATCTCTAACTTGGCTTGTCCTTTGGGCAGAATTGAAGGGGAATAACAACGTGTCCTTTGATTAAGATTGGAGTCTCGTTAGTATGCTTTGGTATCCAGGAGGTGTCACTACAGCCTTATATGCCTCGTGAAAGAGTAGAGTATACCTTTTCCATGGGTAAACCATTTATTTTAGTACAGAACTCTGGGTATTGGGTTATCTTTATCTCGCCCTTTAAATAGTGAATACATGAGTATAAAGGGGGAGACATGGAAATTCAAGATACAAATTCTTAGTAATCCTGAGAGTGATGGAGGAGTTGCTGGAGGACTGAGTGATCTGGTTCACTTCCTATGCTTGGAAAAAATGATTTGAGGTCTAGCATCCAGAAAGGTATGGAGCTAAATGAAGGAGGATCTATGTTTCCGGGGAGCTGAAGCCAAGGTGTGATGATTGTTTATAGGCTTGTTGATGCCCTTCTTACAAGAAGCCTTCATAGGCAGATAATGCCAGCCAAAATCACATGAAGTAATCTGAGGTCTTCTTCCATCTTATCTACATCTAGAATTCTCCTCTAGGCTTAATGAAACTAGTTGAGCTTTCATCAGGAGTAAACTTTAAGGCTATCACAGGAAAAAACACTCAAAATTTTCTTCTTTAATTTGGCAAAACAAAATGAAACAAAAGTTTTTAAAAACTATTTAAAAGGAGAGTGTTTGCATGATAATGCATTTGCCTGTAGTCCCTTAACTCAAATCACAGCTTTCTCTTTTCTATTTGCCTGTGATAAAATATATCCAACTAAGTGTTGGCTGAGCTTCTGACATGAGGATAAAGACTTTGTCAAATTTCAGCACAGCTAAACTTGTGTGTGGTATAGTACCTGGAATGGAGACTTCAGGAAGGAATGTTTTGGGCATGGCTAGTGGGAACATTTTTCCTATTGTGTTAGAAATGCCATCAATGGAAGGAGAAGGTCACTGTGCTGTGGGACATGCCTTCTGTGAGATGAGGCTCTGACCACTAATGACACTTGTGCTTTTCATTATGACAGATGTGTTAACCACATCGTGCTGGCTGTGCTCCAGCCCGAGCCATTGTAGCTTTCTGCTTCTGCAGCCTTCCTCCTCTTCACTTTGGTTGGCTGTAGAATTCTTTACTTCCTGTCCTAAACTTTTGTGAGGTGTCATGGCTGTTAAACAGCTGCCATGTTACAGGCCAGATGTGGCTGCACTTTAGTGTGCGTGAAATGTTCTTCCTATAAAATATTAGATAGTTTAGAAATCTGTTTTGAAGATCTGTAAAACACTTAGGATTCTTTCAGATAAGAGGGCTATTTGTATATTCTTAAATTGTGTGTGAAAATATGCCCAAGTATAAAATACAAATGCTGGAAATACTGCAGTCCCTTCAATCTCCTGTTTATGGTAAGTTGCCAGCTATTTTGAGGGGAATAAGTGTGTATAGTCCCATTAGACTTTCAAAATCTATAACAAGCCTTCTAATCAAAGGCCTTTAAGATGTAGTCATTGCATTGAGTGTGGAGTAGAAAGGGTCTGTTTTGGCCAGGCGCTATGGCTCATGCCTGTAATCTAGCACTTTGGGAGGCCAAGGCGGGCAGATTATGAGGTCAGGAGTTTGAGACCAGCCTGGTCAATATGGTGAAATCCCATCTCTACTAAAAATACAACAGCAACAACAAAAAATTAGCCGGGTGTGGTGGTGCACATTTGTAGTCCCAGCTACTTGGGAGGCTGAGGCAGAATAATTGCTTGAACCCAGGAGGTGGAGGTTGCAGTGAGCTGAGATGACACCACTGCACTCCAACCTGGGTGACAGAACAAGACTCCATCTCAAAAAAAAAAAAAAAAAAAAAAAGGTTTATTTTGACTAAAGTACAGATTTTAGGGACAGCAAATAAAAAGAAAGAATAAATACGTACATTATTAATTTTTTTATTGAGATATAGTTTACATACAGTGAACAGTAGAGGTCTTAAGTGATCAGTTTTCACAAATGCATACTCTTGTGTTACCCCAACACTCTCAGCACCCAGTACGTTTTCATCATTCCCAGAGAGTTTCCTTATGCTCCTTCCCAGTCATCACTTACTCAGTCCCACTTCTAAGCAACCACTTGTCTGATTTCTATCACCACAGATTAAATTAGACTATTGTAGAGCTTCATACAAATAGAATCATGTAGCATGTACTTTTTTGTGTCTGGCTTCTTTCACTTTGCATAATGTTTCTGATATTCAGCCATTGCTGTTTATATAAGTGCTTTGTTTTTTGTTGCTGAGTACTGTTCCATTAATTGAATATACCACGGTTTATCCATTAACCTGTTGATGGATGTCTGAATTGTTGATGGATATGTGAATTTACTGACTGTAAAGTATTTGGTTATTATGAATAAAGATTTTATGAACATTCTTAAGGTTTTTTATAGACATAGGTTTTCATTTTTCCATAAAATATCTAGGAGCAGAATTTCTTAGTCATACGGTAGCTAGAGGTATGTTTAATGTTTTAAGAAACTGCCAAACTATTTTCAAAAGTGGTTCTACCATTTCACACTCTTGCCAACAATGCATGAGAGTTCTTTCTGGTTGCTCCATATCCCCACCAACATTAATTCTTTTTACTGATTCTAGTGAGTGCTTAGTGGTATCTTGTTATTTTAACTTTTAATTTTCAAACAATTTTAGATTTGCAGAAGAGTTGCAAGTTTCACTCAACATTTCATAGTATTAACATTTTATATTAATCAAAACTAATACATTGATAGATTAGTCAAAACAAAGAAATTATCATTGTTATAATATCGTTAACCAATCTATAGATTTTATTTGAATTTCCTTAATTTTTGCTAATGTCTTTTTTTGATTCTAGGATTCAATCCAAGATACCACAATGAATTTAATTTCATTATGGTTTTAATGTGCACTTTCCTGTTGACTAATTATGATTATCTTTTCATGTGCTCTTTGTCCATTTATAGATTTTCTTTTGTAAAATGTATGTCCAAGTGTCTTGCCTGGTTTTCTTTTGTTTCTTTTTTTGAGGGGATTGGTTATTGACTTTTTATTTACTGATTTTTAAGAGTTTATTATTTGTTCTGGGTATAACTTTGTCAGATATATATGTTGTGAATATTTTTTTCCTTAGCCTATTACTTATTTATTTTCCTGGTGGTGTCTTTCGCTAAGCAGAAGTGAATACTTATCTTAAGGGGGAAGTATAATAGAGTTCCTATGGAGCAGAAAGAGATCTCAGGTTTAATATTTTAAAAATTAATCTGGAGAAGGCCGGGCGCGGTGGCTCAAGCCTGTAATTCCAGCACTTTGGGAGGCTGAGGCGGGTGGATCACGAGGTCAAGAGATCGAGACCATCCTGGTCAACATGGTGAAACCCCGTCTCTACTAAAAATACAAAAATTAGCCGGGCATGGTGGCACGTGCCTGTAGTCCCAGCTACTCGGGAGGCTGAGGCAGGAGAATTGCTTGAACCCAGGAGGCGGAGGTTGCGGTGAGCTGAGATCGTGCCATTGCACTCCAGCCTGGGTAACAAGAGCGAAACTCCGTCTCACAAAAAAAAAAAAAAAAAAAAAAAAAATTAATCTGGAGAGCAGAATAAATGGTGACTTTTTCAAAGAGGTAGGTTGAACTAAGTTTTTTCTGGACACTGAAATACAAACCTGGAGGGGGATACATTAGGAATGGACCTAATATTACAGCAATAATAATAATAACAGTAATTGATAATACTTGTTGTGTGTACTGTGTAGCAGACTCTTTGCTTATTGCTTTATAGGCATTATCAAGATAGAATTATTGTTATCTACCTTTAAAGGTAAGGAAACCAAGGCTTAAAGATGGTAAATACAATTTTGGGAGACAAGATGGCTGACTAGATGCAGGTAATATGTACCTTCTCCATGGAGAGGAGCCAGACTAGTAAGCACATATATTTTGAACATATCATTTAGGAGAGAATGCTAGGATTCACCAGAGAAGAGATGGAAAGCACCAGAAGCAAGTAAGGAGAGGGTTTGAACCAGCTTCCTCAGCTAGGAATGGACTGAGAGTTGGGAAAAGCTCCTAGGCATGGGGAAACAGTGACAGAGAAACCCCCAGGAGTCCAAAATGGGCTTTTGCAATCTTCGCTACATGAGAAACTATAGACCCAATAAAGTCTTGGCCCAAGGTGCTACTTTGAGAGTTTAATGCTGGGCTGTACCCAACACTTGGCTTGAGTTTGGGCTGATGTGGCTGTAGCCACCACTCTGCCAAAGAGGGATAGGGAAACCAGTTATCCTATGCATATCTAGGACAATACCCACTGCCCTACAACAGGTTGCTTTGAGACTAAGAGTGGACCAGAATTCCTATAGCCTCTTGCCCATGCTGCCGCCTGGGAGGGAACTTACCTTCTCTGGTCCCATGACCAAGGGACGTGAGAATTCAACACTGAGCTGTGCCTCACTCTTGGTCTGAGTTTGGGCTGACATGGCTATAACCACTGTCTGGCTAAGGAGAGATGGGAAAATCAGGCTATACTTTGCATATCTAGGACAAGACACACAGCTTTGCAGTAAGCTGCTGGGAGACTGAAACGTGAATGGACCACATGTCCCATAGCTACTTGCCTATGGTGCCTGTTTGAGAGGGGTCCCATTCTCCCTGGTTGCAGGCCCAAGGTACCATTTTGAGAGTTTAATGCTGCGCTGTGCCTGCCCTTAGGATGAATTTGACTTGACATAGCTGCAGCTGCTGTCTGGTTGAGGAGGGACAGAGAAGCTAGGCTCTCCTATACATACCTAGGACAATACCTGCTGCCCTCCTACGGGCTGCTGTGAAACTAAGACTTGAGCAGATTACAGTCCCCACAGCTTCTTCTCCATGCTGCTTACCTGAGAGAGGCCACACCCTCTCTTGTCATAAGCCCAAAGCTGGCATCATTTTGAGAGTTTAACACTGGGCTTTGCCCCACCCTCAGGCTAAGTTCAAGGTGATGGCAAGAAAATGGTAAATTAAGAGTTTCAATACAGGCAGTCTGACTCCAGAGCCTTCGTGATTAATTTCTATGCTATTCTGGCAGAAAGAAATATAATAGTGAATTTCAGTGTGGCTACCAACATGGAAACCAAGAGCTATGGAATACTGTTTCAGATGTCATTGTTGCGGCAAAAGAAGTATGTTGATAATTCTCTGGAAAACATGGTTTTATTCTTATATAAAATTGGCACCCTTCTATCTAGGACACCATATGTAATTTTTGGGTTACTATACTTTAAAATTATGAAATCAGAAAGGTCAACTAGTAAACTAATATAATATAGAATGAGGAGGAAGTGTGATGGTGTTAGAGATGCTGTTCAGGAAAATAATTATACACATTGGAAATGATATATGAAGCTGAGAGAGAATGTAACCAATCCATTAAAGTATCCAGAGTATGGATAGTCTTAGTTGCTGGAGCTCAGTACTGTAGCCTAAGAGGACCAACACTGAAGCTTCCTTAATAAATGGAAGCTTAAGTAAAAGGAAATAACTCTCTTACATAACTTCTGGAATGTATTAACTAAAGAGGTAGTGAAGGGTAAAAATAAAAATATATTCAAAGTAAATTTTGAAAGATTTAATGAATGGCAGGTCCATGAGTTATTGGAACTATATACTATTATGGCAGCCTAGGGGAACTAGGCTGTGACAGGGAGGGGACAGGGACATGCCTAAACTTTGAAGTTAATGTCCAAGAAGACAACCATATTCAAATTTAACAAATTCCATTGTAAACTTTAGAAAATTGTATATGTGTGAGCAATTTGTCTTTTCCAGAATATGAAATTCTATGCTTATGTTGTTATATATGCAGTTCTCTCTGGCTCAGATGCCCTAGTCCTCTTCATTTTTTAAGGCCTAGCCAAAAGGTACCTCTTATGTGAAAGCTTACCCAACATTTCCAGGGAGTTAGTTACTCCCTGCTCTGTGCTCTTTGTATTTTCCTCTATTTTAGCATTGATCACAGTATTTAGGAATTTTACAGCCTAAATTTTCACTGATGAATGACTGGATAAGGAGACCATGGTTCTAACTTAATGTATGAGAAATTTTCATGGAAATCAAAGAAATCAAAGAAAGGACAAGAAAATATAATTCTCCTGTGTACTCAGAACTAGAAACTGGATATTGGTTAACTATAGTAATTTCCGTAACTATTATCCCCACTGTGAGCTGAGACTCAAAGAAGTTAACTAATTTTTCTAAGGTCCAATAGCTGCAAAGAATTACAGCCAGGATTGGAACCCAATGCTATCTAACTTCAAACCCTGTGCTTCTGGCCAGTACAGTATGAGGATGTTTTGATTCCTATATCACATTTTAACTTGCTGTATACATGGCTACCATTGAGAATACCTGTAGGGAAGAAAGATGCTATTTCTTTCTTTAAGAACTTTGTGCCTCCTTCCTTATATATAATTTCTTGCATAATAAGATCCTTGACTGCAAGACTTCTTATTCTTTGTGCTTTCCTTGACAGATCTAGCACAATGGCTTGTACATAGTAGGTACTCAATGCAAATCTATTGAATTGAATTAAATCC
Organism: Alouatta palliata; assembly: GCA_004027835.1. Lineage (NCBI taxonomy): Eukaryota > Metazoa > Chordata > Mammalia > Primates > Atelidae > Alouatta > Alouatta palliata. The sequence goes on along the minus strand of PVKV010009588.1, from coordinate 4,876 downwards.
TACTGTGCTTCAGTGATTGAACACAGAGGCTGAGCTGTAGCTTGGAAATCAAACCCTCATGGCGTCAGCTTCCCTATAGATCTCCCTAGTAAATGATTAGCAGCAATATAATCTCATGCCTGTGGTCTGGAAAACATTAACATTTTCTATTTTAAAATGTCTTATTTTGGCCCTTTTAGAGAATTATTACTAAGAAATTCTATTAAAAACCCGAATCAGTTACTCTGAAAAAAATAATTATTTAAATTGTAGGATAAGTCCTAAAGAAGGCAGAAAGCTAAAGGGAAAAGGGGCTATTCTAGTTTCTTAAATCCCAAGGGAACAATAAAGCAGTTTATTCAGTGAAATATATTTTTGTCATTTTTAACATTTCTTTTTAAAAGTTGCCTTACATATGAGTTTATTCTGTATTTGGGAATGTACAGTCTACAATTTGTCTCTACCCTTAAGGAAATTAAAATTTGATTGGGAAGATAAGATAAAGAAAAATATGCAGTTGATTTATTTCTACATTAGTGGAAAGGCACTGGTGCTACATGGGCTTAGAGAAATGTATGTGGAACTGATAAAATGAAAATGGTGATTGGTCAGAGAGTGTTTTGGGGACAGTGGAGTCACCTGAGAGCAGCCTGCTTCAGACCTGCTCCTAGCCAGTTTTATGTTGGTGGAGAAAAACACATGACTTTGCTAACTGGGCTCACTTTACTTTCATAACCATTAACCTGAAATAGGTGTTGGTGATGCCCACCAATCTTACTGTTTTTCTTGTCCACCACACATTCTCCTATTCTCTTCACTTTCTCTTCTCTATTCAAAACCTATAACACTTATTTTCCTTCTTTTATCCTTTACTTTCATTGGCATATATACATGGATCCTGTTAAACCTAAGTCAAACCATGGGACTCTTCTGCTCAAAACCTTAGTGGCTTTTCATGTCCCTCAGATGAAAGCTACCATCTTGCAGTGACTTACAAGGCCATAAAGTCTGCCATCTACCAACCACTTTACTTCCCAGTAAAGACAGGGGAGTAAAGACACTGTCTGCCCACTCTCTGACCTTTCTCCTCCTCCTCTTCTGTTTGTTACTCATTGGCCTCTTTGCTTTTCCTTGAATATACAGACCATGCTGTTGTGTCAAGGCCTTTGCATTAGCTGTTCTCCTGCTTGAAAATTTCTTACCTGTGTGGTTTGTTTCTCATTTCCTTCAGGTATCTGTTCAAATATCAGAGAGACTTTTCCTAGCCACCTAAATAAAATACCAGTCCCCACGCTGACCTCAGCACTTTCTAGCCCCTTTGCTTCTCTTCACATTTTATGCTTGTTTAACCATTTATTGTCTGTAACTTCTCCTTTGAATGTAAGGAACTTTGTTCTGTGTTATATTCTTAGGGCCTATGTGTTATATCACTTGATGAATGAATGAAATAGACATTTAAAACAATGGATAGACATTTGATATATGAAGGCTAATTAGGTCATTTCACAGTAGGGAAATGGTATGAGAAAAAAGTGAAGGTGGAAATATGCACAATCAGTTATAGAGATTATTAATAGACCAGTATGACTGGGGCATGGAGTTTGATTTGGGAAATGGATGGACAAAATTTAGGATTATGTTAGAGTATATTAGGAAAAGTTCTGAAGAATAAACTAAGACATTTTGTATGTTTGTGTAGGTAATGTGAAATGACTGCAGAAGAGTGGAGCATGCCTTTCTTGCTATTAAATAGAATCTATTAGGCACATCCCATAGAAGCTAACAATCTCTCCAAGGTCCCTGTTGCTAGAGGTCCAGGAACTAAGCTTAACTATTTTGGAATATAGATAAACAAATTTTAATTAATTTTCATTTTAGAGATGGAAGACTCATTTGAGTCTTGTTTAAGCTACTATCATGGTACTGTAAGTACTTACATGGCAAAGACCATTGTTTAGCATAGGGGTCCCCAACCTCTAGGCCACAGACCAGTCTTTTAGGAATCAGACTGCACAGTAGGGAGTAAGTGGCCCGGTAGGTGAGGGAAGCTTCATCTTTATTTATAGCCTCTCCCTGTGACTTGCATTACTGCCTGAGCTCTACCTTCTGTTAGATAAGCAGCAGCAACAGATTCCATAGGAGTGTGAACCTTATTGTGAACTGCACATGTGAGGGATCTAGGTTGCACACTCCTTATGAGAATCTAGTGCTTGATGATCTGAGGTGGAGCTGAGGTGGTAATGCTAGTGCTGGAGAGTGGCTGCAAATACAGATTAGCATTAGCAGAGAAGTCTGATTGCACGGAGACCGTAATAAGCCAGTTGCTGACTCATATCAAAACCCTATCAGTGAGTGGCAAGTAACAATTAAGTTGCATCTGGTGGCAGGCTGTATAGTGAGTTGATGTACTTCAATTGTCCAGCTGCATTTTTGGCAGGCTTTAAATCAGAATCTGACACTTGCTTTAATCTCCACATGGCCTGCCCATGATTTTATTTACTCCTTTTGTTTGTGCCTCTTTCCTACACTGTGCACTTGTCTCAATCACAGTTTTGGAAAGCCCACAAGCTAAACCTAGGCAAAACATGAGTAAAAAACAAACGTCCCTGGAGAGCTTCTTTGAAAAGAAAGGACAATCCAATGATGAGACGGAAGAAGACTCTAAGAATGCCAATAAAAGAAAGCTGCATTTAAACGAAAATACAAAGAGTCCTACTTAAATTACAATTCATTGCAACAGGTGATTTACATTCTCCAAGCCTGCTTTGTATAATATGTGGCAATCAGCTATCCAAAAAAGGCCATGAAATCTTCAAAACTGCTTCTCCGCATGGAGACCAAGCATCCTGCATTAAAAGACAAGACTTTGAAGTATTTTTTTTCTTTTCTTTTTTCTTTTTTGTTGAGATGGATACCCAGGCTAGAGTGCAACAGCACAATCTTGGCTCATGGCAACCTCTGCCTCTCTGGTTCAAGTGATTCTCCTGTTTCAGCCTCCCAAGTAGTTGGGACTATAAGCGTGCGCCACCACGCCTGGCAAAAATTTTTTTTTTTAATTAGAGTCACTGTTTTGCTATCTTGGCCAGGCTGGTCTTGAACACTTGACCTCAGGTGATCCTCCTGCCTTAGCCTCCTGACGTCTTGGGATTACAGTTGTGAGTCATCGCATCTAGCCTGGAGTTTTTCAAAAGAAAAAAATGTGAACACGAAGAATAGAAGAAGTTATGAGAGCCACTCCAGAGTTTTCTTTCAGAAAAACAGTCACCACTGGCAGCACATTTAAGTGACACAGAATGAGTCACAAAACTTGTTTACTTGTGTGACATATTCACCTTGCCCAGTGAACCCAATATGTCACTTCAGGGGAGAATGACAACTGTGTTCAAGTCAGCAGATAAAGTGGCTACATTCAAAGCCAAACAGGAATTATGGGGGCAATGAATGACAACTGGGATTTCTGATATGTTTCAAACATTAGCAAAGATCTTGAAAGAGACTTAGCCAGGGCCTTCTTTCTCCCAGCTGGTGCATGATCACCTGTCTCAGCTTTCAAAAGAGTTTGAGTATTACTTCCCAACCACAAAAGACCCCCAACCTTGGAAGGAATGGATCCACAACCCACTAGTGAATAAGCCAGGTAAATTGACTTTGTCTATGCTAGAAGAGGATCAACTGCTTGAGATCGCAAATGACAGTGGCCTTAAAAATATGTTTGAGAAAATTTCAAGTCTCCATACGTTGTGGATTAAAGTCAAAGTAGAATATACTGAGATTGCCAAAAAAATCACTGAAAAGTCTGCTTCCAACATCCTATCTTTGTGAAACAGGGTTTTCTTCAGCGACAGTAACCAAAACGAGATTACGGAGTAGACTAAACATAAGCAACACACTTCAGGTTTCACGGTCTCCCATCACCCCCAGATGGGGCCACCTAGTTGCAGGAAAACAAGCTTGGGTCTCCCAATTATTCTACATTATGGTGAGTTGTATAATTATTTCATTGTATATTACAATGCAATAATAGAAATAAAGTGCACAATAAATGTAATGCGCTTGAATGATCTCAAACCATCCCCCGCCCTCCAGTTCGTGGAAAAAATTGTCTTCCATGAAACTGGTCTCTGGTGCCAAAAAGGTTGGGGACTGCTGGTTTAGCACATTGTCTGGCATTTAATAGTAGCCAGTAAATATTGATTATATGAATAGTATTTGTTGAGTAGAAACTAATTTCAAAGAATTTGAATGACTTACATTCAGCCCAGCCAACAGAATGTTTCCCAAACTAGTCTTGGCAGTTGATCATATTTTCTAGAGAATAGATAAGTCAAATGATCAGCCACATAGTTCAAAATTGAGACTTGACTTTTTCCTCTTAATGATTAACTATCAGAATTTGACATTATTTGTTTTATTAGAGGTAAATAACTAAGATAAACTTTGAATTAAAATGGAATAGAATAGTACTGTAAGTACAATTCATTTTCCTTCTAACTAGTTTCCTCTCCTCAGTTGATTGCTTATTAGAATTATAATCTTATCTAAAATGAATAGTGAATTTTCTTTATCAAAATCAACTTTACTTGGGACTTTACTTGGTTAGTTACCAGCAACTTTGCCATTAGAAAGCTGTATCTGTTTTTAGGTGCTTAAAAGCTCCCTTTTCCTGATTCTCAACTTTCCTTTATTCCTTCATATCAAAACCAACCCAAATGCCCATCGATGATAGACTGGACAGCAAAAATGTGGCACATATACACCATGGAATATTATGCAGCCATCAAAAACGATGAGTTTGCATCCTTTGTAGGGACATGGATGAACCTGGAAGCCATCATTCTCAGCAAACTGACACAGGAACAGAAAACCAAACACCGCATATTCTCACTCATAGACGGGT